>JAULJZ010213011.1:0-41900 GCA_032270985.1 Heliamphora pulchella | reverse complement strand
AATTTAATTGGCGGGTATCGAGAATCTTAACGTGGGGAGAAATGGTAAGCATTTAATAACAGGAGCTCAATGCAAGAGGTCTTGAGATTATGGGTCAAAGTGAAATTATAGTTCTTTTGTGGTGTGAACTGTAATTCAGTGTTTTATATAAATTACAGAAATTGCTAGTAGGTATTTGTGTTCCACTGTATGTCTTACTCATAATTACTTCCCAGGTCCCTGCTGTAGCCCTATATATACGCGGGTAAGATGAACCAGTTTGAGATTGAGAGATCATATCTCATGATTGATATATTATATTTTATCTCTCAAGACTAAATATATCGGGGTTCTACCGGTACGAGTTCTCGATATACTGTAGCCCACACTACGTTCGAGGATCGCGTAAGGGAATACAGTAGAAGATCTGACTAGGGCTTCAACTCGGAATCAAATCGTAGTTGAAAAATAGATCGACAAAAGGTATTCTTCTAAATTAACTTTGATTGCACGGGTTTATTTTTGATCGTTCAACGTCAAAAGTTTTATTTAGAGTCCGTTTCGACGTTTTCCTGTCCAGTTAATTTTTTATCGAAAATCGTTAACAAAAACAATGATCTTGTCAGTATTGCTTCCAACACATCTGGCATCCGATCAACTACTTTGGCATTCAAAATAGAAAAGCGTTTGGCCGATGTTCTTTCTATGAGAAATCTAGTTGCCCAATCTGTCGCGTTACTCTGAGGCTTTCCCTCGGTATGTGAATGCGTGTTGATGTGATGTGGTGGGTAGTATATAGCCTGGCTTGAGAATGTTAAGTTGAGTTTAATCTGGTTGGGTGTAGTGAAATCCTTGTTATAGGAGTTATGCCTGTAAGCTAGGATGAGTTATTGTTCGAATGATGGTGTGGGTTGTGAAAGTGTGATTCGGTGGTTAGTAACTATGGTGGCCGTAATCTCGTGAGATGAGCATTTCTTGTTTGGAGTGTATTATACCCATGTGAGTTGGGGGTGACCATAGTTAGTTTCCTGTTGTGTGTTGTGCTATCAGTAGTCTGACGAACAAGTATGGTAGATTGTTTGAAACCTTTTGGAGGTTGTTCGTCGTGGTTAGGTATGAGGTATGGCTTTAGGCGCATTAAGGATTATGTACGTCATGAGTTGTGCTATGTCATGAGTCGTGTTATGTCATGAGTCGTGTACCCCAAGATTGGGTATGGACGGGAGCATATTGGACGGGAACATAGTGGATGGGAGTGTAATAATCTCCAGCCTAAGGTTTGTTAGGAAGTCTGAGCTTAGATAGTGTTTGGAAATGTCAATTACCCTGTAGGGTGTTGTTGGTAGCAACAGTGGTATCTTGTGGTTTTGAAGGTTAGTTTGATGATCCTTGTGTTTTTCTTGTGGCGCGGTGCTGAGTTGTGTTTCTTGATAAAAGTCAAAAGTGTATGAGGAATGAGTATGTGGATTAAAGGTGTTGTCGATGGATTGGTTATCGAGTGATGTGCATGTACGTGTGATGAGATGTATGTCGGAGGTGGTTGTGATTCGATGAGCAATGGTTTGAAGTTATTCGGGAAGTTTCACAAAATAGAGGCTTGTGATATGATTTTTTGTTCTCATAATTGGGAGACTATGTGTAGTACGAGATGTTTGATAAGTGTGAGTATGTGAGGCTGGTAGGGCCTGTGATGGATGCTGTTAGTATTGTTGATTCGGTCATCTTTAGATGATGTGTCGGTATGAAGAGATCTCAAGAAGGGATGATGTTAGTAGTGTGTGACCTGGCGAAGGGTCTAGAGATGGTGATGTTATCTTACCCTTAGGGGCGAGTGATAGGATGGTGCCGTTCGATCTAGAGTTAGTAGGTAGGATTCATTTTGCTCATGTTGCTTGTAGTCGCTTTTACATTCGGATAGTAGTGTGCCGGTGGTATTCTTGTAGTGACATAAGAGACGGGTGTTCTCAATTGAGCATTTTGTGTTTTTTGGTGAGTGTATCGGAGCCGCAAGTTCGAGACTGTGATTTAGTTTTTGCCTACCCGTTTGTTTGTTACCTACCTGTCGGGAATCGAGTGGATGTGATGTGACCCTGTAAAGGGATGTCCTGAAGTGATGCCAGTATATGTGGTGTTATGCCTTGATGATTAACCGATGAGGGTCTTATAGACGCGTGCGATGCATTGTTGGGATATAAAAGAATGAATACTAGTTAATATGCTTGTGGAGAGATCTAAGTGTAAGGATCGGGTGTGACGGGTGACTCACTCATTGTGAATGGTGGCCCTAAGAGGTAGTGACGTGGAGTGAGAACCCATAGCTGACTCGTGGTTTTTCTAGCAGGAGAAATGTTTTGTAGTTGATTGACCAATGTGATTGCTCTTCCTTGGTGGAAGTTAGATGTTGGAATCGTATGAGTGTGGATTTGTTTACCCGTGGCTTCTTGAAGAGCCCGTTTACTTTACCCTGTGAACCCAAATGTTTGGGTAACGTTTCTAAAAATGTCATCTGATTTGTATGGAATATCAATAGCATTAGTTCCCGTTGAGTGAGATCCTTAAGGGAGCAAAGTGATTGAGTGGTTTACGTTGTGAGATTCTTGAGTATCGATTTTGTGGGATTTCTACGAGAATGCAAGTCCATGGTTTGGTAAATATCCTCGTGATTAGGAGATTGTGTATGGGAAGCGTGTTGGGTGCATAAGGTTTGAAAGGACCGTGGAAGGGTTCAATAGTATGGTTGGCCTGGTGCTGAGATCGTGTACCTTGAGTGTGATATGTCTAGAGGTTGTTTGTGTTCGACCTTAGGTTCAGAGATGGGTATGTTGTTAGCCCATGGGAACAAAGTATGAAGTAATAAAGTTTAGCAGTATACCGTGTGGTTTGGGTGGCCTGGGTTGATAGGCGAGAAACCATGGGTTAAGATGTCTACGATAGATGTGTGCCCGAGAAAGCAAAAGTACGGGAAGTATTAGCATGGTAGTGGAAGCTATTAACAACTTTGGATGAAAGGTTTCAGGATTAGATTTTCTTTGTTTGATACCGTGCGCTTTCTATGTGAGTTGCTTGGATAGTGGGCTTAAGGCCGTGATATGGCTGTGATTTGCCTAATGGAAGTTAGGTTAGTGAAGAGTAACCTTGTGAAGTGAGGTCTTGGCACGATGGGAATGTGGCGTGGTATCTTCGTGTGTGACTGGTGACGAGCTTGTAGTCCCATGGGATGTGTTGTACGAGATAGGAGGATTGATGGTGTTAGTGTGTGTGTGACTGAGGTCTGAAAGTTGAGAGTTTAGTGTAGCCGATGATCTAGGTACCATGATCGGGGTTGACAGTAGCTGTGTGACTATAGTCTATGCAACCTCAAGGTAAGATTTACAGGGTTCTTTGGAATCTTCATGGATTAGTGTCCGTGTCGTGACCCGTGAGTTTGTGCCTAGGGAATGGGTGCAACCAGGATCGGGTGGTTGGAGGAATGAGTTGCTCGTTGGTTTTTTGGGTGAAGCTTGTTTGCTCTACAGTGTGAATGTAAGTGTATAGGGTTGTGTTCCTTACGAGATCGGGTTAGTAAGCTAGGAATGTTTGTCCTTGTTGACAAGGGAGTTAGTATTGAGACAAAGAATCCATTTCGTCAAGATCAACTGAGAATCTTTAACCATCATGTGCAGCTTGTTCTGGGTTATGTGGGTATGGTCGTACCTCTAGCTCTTGCCGAAGTGGGAAATTTGTTGGAATCTTGTGGCTGGGATACTCATGTGATGTGTTTTTGATAAGCTCTTGTAAGTCTGGATTTGTGTTCAGTTTGAGACTTTGGATTACTCAGAGTTCTTAAAGTGCGAAGAGTGGTTCGACTGTTTGAAGGGAAGGCGCGAAGGTATATGATAGTGTTGATGAGTGGGATAATGTAAATGCGAAAGATCACAAATTGTCTAAATTTGTGGCGTTGTAGATGTTAGGGTTGGTATACTAAAAATCATATTTTTAGTATTTAATTTAATTTTAATAAAATTAATTTTCTATTTTATGAGAATCTTTATGAGCAATGTATGTGTATCATTTCTTTGATATGGATGAATGTCCAATATTCTGTATAGTATTTAATCTGAGAACGGCTTGCACACAGAAGATTAGATTTTAGGTTCTTGTAGAATATAAGTTTTATGTCCACAGTTTAGATGAAAATAGACATACCATCAGTACGACTATAGCACATAGTTTTAGTAGGCCTGTCTTAGTTACGGGAAACAGATAATAGCATCGTCTATTGTTTCGACTCTCTGTGCTAGTATACTTTGTGTGTATTGAACGGGACATTTGGGGTAATTAATTTTGTATTGTATATATAAATAAATTAATTCACACCCCAAGGTTATTATGAATAGTGCTTATTCTCTTAATCCTGAAATAATTATTGATTTGCATATATTTAATATTCGTTCTTTTGATTCATTAGAGGGTGCGATCTTATATAAGTCTATATTCTCGGTGAGTTGGATAGCGGCATTATTTATATAGAAAATATTAATTATTGACGGAATCCACGTCCCGAATAATCGGAATTGACGATACCCTATTGAGGATGCTTATAAGTTTTGACCAGTCCAAACCCTGCAGGTGGATTTAATTATCTGGTGGTCAAATAAGTTAAGCAGATGGAATTAAGGAATATCAAGATGCCGATTAAATTAAATTATCAGTAATTAAATTTAATTCGCGGGTATCGAAAATCTTAACGTGGGGAGAAATGGTAAGCATTTAATAACAGGAGCTCAATGCAAGAAGGTCTTAAGATTATAGGTTATAGTACAATTATAGTTCTTTAGTGGTGTGAATTGTAATTCAGTGTTTTATAAAAATTGAAAAAACCGTTACATGTCTTTTCATAATTGCAAAAACCTCTAATAGGTATCTGTGTTCTACTGGAAGTCTAACTCATAATCACTTCCCTGGTACCTGCTGTAACCCTATATATATGAGGGTAGGCTGAACTAGTTTTGATGATTTGATCATTATTATTATGATATTATTTTTTTCTTTCAAGACTTAAATATATCGGGATTCTGTTGGTACGAGTTCTCAGAGGATTGTAGCATACACTACGTTCGAGGATCGCATAAGGGAATACAGTAGAAGATCTGATTGGATCTTCAACTCAGAATTAAATCGTAGTTGAAGAATCAATCGACAAAAGGTATTCTTCTAAATTGACTTTGATTGCACGGGTTTTATTTTGATCGTTCGGCGTCAAAAGTTTTATCTAGAGCCTGTTTTGGCGTATGCCTGTCCAGTTAATTTTTTACCAAAAATCATTTTAAAAAACAATGATCTTGACAGTTTTGCCTCCAACAGTAGACTCGAGAGACCGAGGAGTATGCGTTGGGCATCACGACAAGGGATGTGATTCAGTTTTCATAGGTAATTGTATAACTATGGGACTTTTGACTCATGTGGTGTGCTCAATCCTAGTGGCTCACGAAGTTTGGGAGGCAGTGTCAGTTTTGATGGTTGAAAGACTAGAGTGATACAGTGCAAGCAGTGATCTGGTTTCAAGTTTGAGGTGGTTAGTTGGCCGTAAGGTCATAAACGATTTTTTGGGTAATATGCGTAACCCTTGTGAGCAATGTTAGAGTTTCACAACATAAGTTTAGGTTAGGAGAGTAGTCTTCAATGTACGTTGGGAAATCTTTAGCGGTGATAGTCCTTGTGTGCTTGGTTTAATTTGAAGTTTGGATTGAGGATGTTTACTTTTCGAGAATGTGTATACGGCGTGAAATAGCGGTCTGTAGACACCCCAATTTGACCTGCCTAATCTTAAATGAATCTGATGATGAAAATTGTTGGAATGGTGCCTCAGTACGATCCTCGAGAAATAATCCAAGCTCGGTATTTGAATCCAATCATCAAAACCTTCAAACCAATGAAATCATTTTGAACCACCAGCTCCAAAGTGGCAACTGCCAATAGAACTTTTTGGAAACTTCCACTTTTTGTGGCGACCACCAATAGAACCTCTTGGAAACCCTAACCAAAAGTGGCGGCAGCCAACTCGAACACGGGGACCTCCAAATTTCATTGTGGCGACCACCTATAGAAGCTCTTGGAATTTTTTCAAACATGGCGACCTCTAACTCCTAACCAGGCGATCGCCAATTTCAAATGGCCTGACGTGTCCCAAAACGTGTTAGCTTCTCATTGGTTGAAGATTTCTATAAATACCGTACCCCAGCGTACATTTTCAGGACATAATTTTAGAGAGAAGTTTAGTGAGAGAAGCTCTACCGAGCCGCTGAGCAATCCGAGCCCCGACACCGAAATCCTGCCGAAGTACCGAGTGCCAAACCTCCGACCGATACTGAAATATTTGCTTGGATCATCACCTGAGGATTGAACTGTTGAAGCACATTTTTCGACTCGAGGATTCCTTAGCAAACTAGGTACCTCGTTTGGATCCCCGGTCCTTCTAACTCTATTCCCATTCTTTTGGAGTGATCAGGTTAAATTCAATTTCAATTCACATATTCCTTTCATATAGTTAATCTTGTTCGCTTCATGTAATTTGATTACTTTCTTTAATTCCTTAATTATTAATTTCTTCACATTTCACACTTAACACATTGTTACTTTTTTTTTATTAATTCATTAAATAGTACTAATAAGTTTTGACAATTACAACTAGTAAATTTTGTTAATTATTATAATAATGTACATACATTCAAATGAATATATTTGTCAATATTATATTCATATTTGATAATTAAATAGTTATATTTACTTTCTTTTATTTTTATTATTAGTTTCTTTAATAAATTATATTTTATTCTTTTTTTTATTATTTATTTATTATGCTTTTCTTTTGATATAAGTTTAATGTAATTTCTTTTAATAGCATTTCTTTTCCTTTTCTTTTAAATATTAGTGTAATATTCTTTTTTAGCACTTTATTTTTTTTTCTTTTCCTTTATTACTAGCTTTATTTCCCTGGTAATGTTACATTTTCTTTTCTTTTCTTTTCTTGTCTTATTATCGTTAGCTTTGTTTATCTTTTCTTTTGTCCTTTTCCTTTTCTCTTTAATGTTAGCACTATTTTCTTTTATATTATTAAACCGAAAAATTATAAAAAGTTTTTTAAGCTAGATTTCAATTTTTTAAGTGTATTTTTCTTCTCTTCTATTTTTTTTTTATTTTTGTCTCTTTTAAAATGTAAATAGTTAGATTTTCTTTTGTTAGTATAGCATTTTTTTCTAACATCTTTTCATTTTAGTATAAGTTTCTTTTGTAAACTTTCTTTTTATGGGATTTTTGTGCATATTTCATTTTACATTTTTTATTTCTTTTATTAATTCATTATGTTAATGTTAACCTTGTTTGTTTTGATAATATGCATGTTTTAGTTAGTTTCTTGAAAATTGTGTTTAGAATAGTTTAGCTTATTTTGTTTGCAATTCATGTTTAGAAAATTTTAGCAATTTCTAGAATATTTTTGTTCTTTTATTAAAATCATATTAGTTTAGGCTATTTTGATGATATTGCATGTGGGTATACTCCATGTATCATTTAGTTAGAAATTGCATGCCGTAGGACTTAGAATTTTGTTTCTTTATTTGCTTTATTTGGCGTTATATATACATATACTATGTATTTTTTTATTTGATTTTGGATATTCTTTTTTTGCCTCCACTTTTTTTATTTGCATGCATTTAAGAAAAATCTTATTAAAGAACCAATGATGATTAATAGAAGCCAACTTTATGGTTGGGCGAACGGGGTGCCAAACACCTTTCCCGATTCGTACCTTAGCCCCCGAACCTTTTTTCTCTAGTTAAACGTTTTAAAGATCAGTAACCATTTTTGTTTTTCTTGATTTTTCTTAAAAACTAAGTGGCGACTTTATTTTTTTAACAAAAAGAGATTTTCAAAATTTGACTTTCAAGGTGTTAAAGTATTTTTAAAAAAATCCTTTGAATTTCCTAATTTTTGACAATTTGCAAAAATCCTAAAATCCCAGTGGTATAGTATTTTCTGGTGACTCTGCTGGAGATTGATTTATAAAATGAAATAAGAAGGCTAGACTTGAAAACATCATTGATTCTTAGTATGTATTTCTCATTTGTATTGTCGCATGCATGTGCATTGTTCTTCACACACCTTTTCCTGGTTGACCCGATGCCCCGATCGTTTATCCGTTTCGAGAATTGTTGGGAAGGTGGGCAAGCCTTACTGACTGTACGCTTTCATAGGTATAGTAAAAGAGTTTAGGCGTACCATTTGACCATGTCCTGCACCACTTCAGTCATGGGAGGTATATACCCGATTCTATTCAGAAGGTACGCAGTTCGATTGACTAAAATCGGCCTTTTGCATATAGTAGCTTAGAACCCTCCATTAGGTGCTGCTGACCCTAGAAGGATTATGTGCTTTCTTAATTGTATATTTTGTTTGCATATTGTTAGGTTTGTTTGTTTGGCTTAAGATAGTTTCTTTTTCGGGATCGGCCCGGGTCTTCTATTATCCCTAGTTGTTTAGGATAGCTTTTTCTTTGGTTTCTTACCCGGGTTTTGTTCTTTGTCTTGTTTGGTTTTCACGCCGTGGTCATGCCCGTGTTTTGTTTTGAAACCTTTTGGATAGTTTTTCTTTCTCTTGGGTTCTTCCCAAGTTTTTAGTTTTATCCCCCCTGTGGTGGTATTAGGCTCACCTTCTTCGAACCTTTGTTATACCTGTGTGAGCTAGTTCTGTTTCCCTACCGTTATGTTGCCCATTTTCCCTTAGAATCCTAGATTGAACCGGTCTCTTGTCGGTCAGCACTATTTTCTTGTCGGAGTGCTGCCTGTTTCTTTGTTTAAACAAACCTCCCAGAATCTGGTTAAGCTTCTCCTTTGCCTTTACCCCGGGTTTTCGTATGTCCTGTTGTTATGCCGCCACTATGGGTCTGACAGGGGTATTGTTTCATCTTCCATGATTATTTACTTGTGATTCGCTATTTCGGGTATCTAGGATGTTTGCTATATGTCGTCAGAATTCTTGTTCGGAAAGTGTTTGATACTGGTTATTCTACTTTTGAGATCTAGGTTTTCTTCGAGTCTAGACCATTGAGCTGGGAAGATTACAGTCGACACGCGTCTGGGCAAGATCAAGGTCAGGCAGACTCTATAGAATATCTGAACAACCAGCTGAGTCATTGAAAATGGCAGAGAATGAAGTTAACTTAACAGCACCGATGAGAGCTATTACTAAGATACAAAAAGTTGTGGAGCAGCAGACCTAAGCTCAAAACCAATGTTAGGCACAAATTCGGGCAATTCAGGCCCGTCTGCCATGGGCCAACCAACAACCAAAAGATACAAATAAGAATGGTGAAGACTTCTGGGATGACAACCAAGCACATGAGGCATTGCAAGTTGTCATACCATCCAGGGTTCCCTGACATATCCTGGTGGAGGAGGAGATTACGGCCCAGTCTAGGGAATCCGCAGGCGGAGAAGATTGATCGAATGGAGAAGGTGCTGAGAAAGGCTAAGGGTGTAGAAGAGTACATGCTGGATGTGGGCGATTTATGTCTTTTCCCAAATGCCAAACTGCCCGAAAAATTCAAAATGCCAGAGATAGAGAAGTTTGATGGCACTGGAGACCCCCAGATTTATCTGAGGATGTATGTTGGAACTCTCTCTCCCATGGGGATTGACGATCAGCTCAAGGCCCAATTGTTCCACCGATCACTTTCTGGGACAGCACAAAGGTGGTTCCTCTCTTTGGAGGTGGCTAAGACTAGAACTTGGGAAGATATAGCCACTGCATTCATCAGTTAATATAGTTACAACGTCCAGTTGGACGTAACCACCTGAGAGCTAAAAACAACTTGCTAGGAGAATCAGGAATTGTTTGTTGATTTCCTAACCCGGTGGAGAGGCAAAGCCGCCAAGATGACGAACCGGCCACTGAGAAAGAACAAGTGAGAATGGTGGTGAAAAATCTGCAGTCCCCTTTAAAGCGTTACCTCATCACACAGCCACTCTCTATCTTTGAGCAACTATTTAACGCAAGGGTGCAGATCGAAGACGCCATTCCATCTGGAGATATTGAGAAAGCAGAACCCAACCAGAAATTGAGAGGGACCTTCCCTAGAAACAACCAGAATCAGTCTGTTGTTACCAACCTCGTGCCATGTTCAAACAAGGTAAGCCTCCTGAACCCTTCATCCTCTACCCAGCAACCAAGCCACAATCAATAGGCAAGCAACAATCAGCAAGCACAAAACCGTCGAAGGAGAGTCTTCACTCCCCTTAATATTTCACTAACCACTTCTCTAAATCGACTTGTCGAGAAAGGGCTCATCAAGTTATTGGATCCCATGCCGGTGCCTAATCCCCCCGAGATACAATGCTTCACAGTATTGCGCTTATCACCAGGGCCACTGACATCTGACTTATAAGTGTATGAGATTGCATCACGAGATCCAGGATCTCATCGATAACAAAGTGATCCCTCCACCGTTTGCCACTCCAAAGCCGAATGTCACGACTAATCCCCTACCAAACCATGCCAAGCAGTCTAGGGTAAACTGCATAACTTTGGAACAGTCAAAAGATCCAAGCCAGTATATCTGTTTAGCATGTCTGCCACGCCCTCATATTTCAGCTACCGAAGATCAGACAGTTTGTTCACTAATTATGAACGAAAACAGCTAGGTTATGATGGAGGAGTGGAATGATGATGCTTGGCAAGGATATCATGCGGCAATTCAAGCTAACCAGCAGGAAGAAGAGGAACGCAATGAGGAAGACGACTGGCCGTTGGGTTTGGCCACGTGCATGATGGCATTACTCTTCCCCAACTTTTTGAGGAGGAGGTATATGTCAATGAGATGCAATCCTATTGATTAGTGATGGTTGTGCAGAAATCGAATAAGGCTGAGTGGACTAGCTTTTGGGCTGCTTGAGAATAACATGTGGAGTAGATCGGAGAAGACATTTGGGAAGAGGTCGATAACACGTTGGCCATTGAGGACAACGAGGAAAGAAGAGGAAGAGTAGTGGTCAGTGATTTAAATGATCTGTGGGCATTTGAAAACCCTCTGTGCATAGACAAAGTAAGACAGAACAAAAGTACAATACCAGGATTGTGGGATCCTGAGGACGGTGTGGAACATCTAACCAGGAGTGGATGGCATTTCAAGCCGACTCTGTTGGAAAAAGGGCAGCCAAGCGGGAAAGGGAAAGAGAAAAAACAAGAAGAAGAGAATGACGTTGTGGTGAAACATCTTAAAAAGACACAGTCCAATGTCAGTATTTTGGGCTTATTGATGACCTCACATAAACATAGACAAGCTGTGCTGAAGGTCCTGAACAAAGCCAGTGTTTCGATAGATGCGACCCCAGAGCAACTCGTTGGGTTCATTCTGCCAGCTGTAGAGCCAAAAGTCATTTTCTTTTCTGATAAGGATCTGCCAGCGGAAGGAAAGAATCATAACAAACCTCTGCACATAACCATTAAATGCCTGAAAAATTGGGTCCCGGTGACTCTTATTGATAATGGGTCCACATTAAATGTCTTTTTGCTTAGAACAGCAGTTTGCTTGGGACTTGTTACGCCCCAAACACCAGGGTCACGCAAAAGCCCACCCAAACACCGTTTGAGAAAATAAGATTTGCAGTTGGAAAACCATCAATTCAAAAATGTTTAACATTTGGATAAAAATCCCCACAGTTCAACTCTCATAAACTGTAAACATACAATCTCATAAATGAATAAATATATCGCCTCAAGGCGTACGAAACTCGCCTTCTGAAACAGGCATAACATGTAAAAGTACATGTCAAAACAGGAAAACTACAACTAGTCTTCTGTCACAACAGGAATCTAGGTCAACTCCTCATGCTCACCTGAAAAGGTTTTACAGCAAAATCCCACACCGTGAGCCGAAGCCTAATAGAAAACAGACAGTAAAACTGTAAAGTAGGCTATGTAATCATAAGCATACGGGTTCACCCACAGGACCAAAAAGGTTTTTCTTCCAAAACCACAAGTTTTCCATCAGACTAACACGAGTCTCAAAATGGTTTTATCTCATAAAATTTCACATTTTCCATCCTTCAAACTATGAATATCATCCTAATAGATATTATGCCACAGTTAAGGAAAAGCTATAAATAAACAGTAAGCTCCACTCTTGCCACACAGATGAGGAGAAAAGATCAAATTTAATCCTATGTACCTACTCTGCCACACAGGCTAAGGTAACAACTATAAACTCCTGTCCATTATTCTAGTTCTGAACCACTTAAGGTCTGCTAAATAATGACAAGTTCTATACAGAGCTATAACAACAACGCCATTCACGGAGGCAATCGACTCTTTACGGATTTCCATGATCGATGGAGGAAGCATCCAAAGCTTAATTTACAGATTTCCACGATTGAAAGTACAAAGCACCTACACTGCTTAATTTGCGGGAACTAACCCGAAGGTAGAAAGCACCTACGGTTCTGGACTTCCACCAAGGAGCAATAGAAGCCCAACTCAACACATCTACTGTCACGGTATATCTATGTAATACATTTCAAAACCCACAAAATAGTTTATATAACGCATGTATAAAAGAGATCCAATCCATCGGCATGGAGATCTAAAACCATTTTCAACAAAACGTTTAAAGGGTGAGACTTAACCCCGCGGGTTAGCTCCAAACCTTAAAAAAAAAAATATTTTTCACCATTTTCACAAAACACCTCATTTTTAAACCTCATTTTGAAAACTACGGATACCACATACCCGAAACATATATACAACCAAGAAAAGGCGTAAAAATCCACTTTTACTCAAAACCAAGGTTTACACATGAAAATCACGCTTGATATATTTTCTACTCGGTGAAAACACATATAATTACATATATCACCCTTATACAGCAGTAGGGTCTAGAATCCTATCTCAGAGAGTCAAGAACTCAATGTCTCAAAACTGAACAGCGTCATAACGAGAATCTGACCGGATGGATGCAAAGCCCTCGGTCCCAGTAGCAAGGATCCACAAAGGAACAAACCCAAAACTAATCCCTAGGCCCTCAAAGCTAGGGAGAAGGCAGAGAAAATAGGAAACTTAGCTCTTAAGAAAGGTTTTAATAAGTATCTCTAGCCCCTGGGATATTTATAAACAGGACAAAAAGGTTATGTCCTGTCGATCGAACCCCTGAGTTTAGTTGACCGAACCCAAATTTTTTGGTCCAGTCGACTGGGCCAAGCCTTCCAGTTGACTGAACTATTGGGCAGTGTGTTTTTCGATGAAAAAATGAGTTTGTGGTCCAAACACAAGCTAAACAAGCCTCCACTAAATCCCGAAAAGTGTATAACACATTTATACATGCTGTTCTACAACTGTAAAGCATAACTCATGCATCGAGGCTATTCATATACTGAAAGAAACACGTCATGTACATAAAATTAACTCAAAATGCAAGGGTTCAGGGTCTCACAACTCTCCCCCCTTAAGGAATTTCACCCCCAAATTCGCAACAAGTTCACGAGGTAAACAGGTCTGGGTATCTAGCACGCATCCTCGACTCGAGCTCCCATGTCGCTTCTTCAACCCCGTGATGAAGCCATAGGACCTTGACATAAGCAATCGTTCTCTCTCGCCACATCTGCTCCTTTGTATCAAGAATCCTCACTGGATGCTCCTCATAAGTGGCATCCTCATCAACCTGTAGCTCAGCCCAAGCTAACACATGAGAAGGATCAGGCTCGTACCTCCGAAGCATAGAAATGTGGAACACGTTGTGCACAGATGCTAACTAAGGTGGCAAAGCCAAACGATATGGTCAAATGAAGCACGGTGATAGCTTCCCGCTATGACCAAACCTCATCAAACCTCTGCGTGGCGAGAACTTCAGAAACACATGATCCCCCACTGCAAACTCCAAAGGTCGCATCTTCTGGTCTGCATAACTCTTCTGGCGGCTCTGCGCTATCATAAGGCATTGGTGAATCACGACAACCTTCTCTGTCGTCTCCTGTACCCTGTCGAGTCCCAAGACTGTGGTCTCTCCCACATCTGTCCAACACACGGGTGATGTACACGGTCTACCATACAAAGCCTCATGTGGTGCCATCCCAATACGGGACTGATAGCTGTTGTTATATGCAAACTCTGCCTGTGGTAGATGATCCTCATAAGAACCTCTGAAGTCAAGGACACAAGCCCTCAGCATTTCCTCCAGAATCTGTACGGTCCTCTCTGACTGACCATCCGTCTGAGGGTGAAAAGAAGTACTGAACATCAAGTTCATCCCCAAAGCCTCCTGTAGACTCTGCTAAAAGCGCGATGTGAAGTGCAGGTCTCAGTCAGAAACAATAGATACTGGTACTCCATGCAACCAGACTATCTCTCTGACATACAAGCTACTCGGTCGTTCCACTGAATCCTTCACTCGAATGGGGAGAAAGTGTGCAGACTTCGTCAACCTATCAACCACAACCCACACGGCGTAGTGTCCCCTAGGTGATCGAGGAAGTCCTGACACAATGTCCATCGTGACATTCTCCCACTTCCACTCTAATATAGGCAACGACTGTAGTAATCCTGTCGGTTTCTGGTGTTCTGCCTTCACCTTCAGACAGGTAAGGCATTGAGAAACAAACTAGATCACGTCTCTCTCCAATCCCGTCTAACAGAACTGACGACGTAGGTCATGACACATCTTTGTGCCTCCAGGATGTACTGCAAGGCGAGAATGATGACACTCACGTAGTAGATTAGCTCGACATGACTCTGGCACAAATAACCTCCCAGCCAACCTCAGACTCTGATCTGAACCCACAATCCAGCCTGCTGTATCCTCTCCATTAGCAGCACGATTTCGTATCATCTGTGCCTCCTGGTCCGCCTGCTGGACCTCAAGCACACGTGCTATCAACGCTGGTCGAGTAACTACTGAAAATAGGGTGGCATCCGTCACTGTCTCCCCAAGACACAGATCAAACTCTCCAACCTCTCCAAGCATGTCCCACTCACGTATAGCCACAGAAGCTAACGACCCGTGAGATCTCCTACTGAGCGCGTCTACCACAACATTGGCCTTCCCTGGATGGTACTATAAGTCAAAATCATAATCCTCTAGCAACTCCATTCATTGTCGTTGGCGCAAGTTCAGGTCATTATGTGAAAATAAGTATTTCAAGCACTTGTGATCAGAGAAAATCTCAAAATGCTCACCATAAAGATAGTAACGCCATGTCATCAAGGCAAAGACCACGACTGCCAACTCCAGATCATGTGTCGGCTTGTTCTTCTCGTGCGTCTTCAACTGCCGAGAACCGTAGGCCACAACCTCACGCCCTGCATTAGAACACATCCAAGACCGTCATGTGATGCATCGCAGTACGCTATATACCCCAAGCCTTGCTCTGGAATGATCAACACTGGCACGCTATTTAACCTCTTCTTCAGCTCCTGAAATGTCGACTCACAGGACATACTCTAAACAAACACAACTCTCTTCCGCGTCATATGCATCATCGGTGTAGCAAGTCTTGCAATGTCCTTCACGAACCGTTGGTAGTAGCCTGCCAAGCCTAGAAAATTACGAATCTCAAAGGCACTCTTCGGTCGCTCCCAACCCATCACAGTATCAGTCTTCGACGAATCCACAGCTACTCTGTCTGTCGACACTACGTGTCCAAGAAACCTCACCTCAGACATCAAGAACTCGCACTTCTCAAACTTTGCATACAAGCAATGCTCTCTCAAAGTCTATAGCACGATCCACAGGTGATCCTTGTGTGCCTCCCTAGTAGGTGAATATATCATAATATCATCCACAAACACTACCACAAAACTGTCCAAATAAGGATGGAAGTTCCGGTGCATCAAACTCATGAATATAGCAGGAGCGTTCGTCAGACCGAACGGCATAACCAGAAACTCGTAGTGACCATAGCGAGTCTGGAAGGCGGTCTTCGCTATGTCCTTGTCCCTAATCCTCAATTGGTAGTATCCTGATCTCAAATCAATCTTCGAGAAGCAGCTCGAACCTTTCAACTGATCAAACAAATCATCTATCCTTGACATCGGATACTTATTCTTCACTGTCACCTGATTCAACTTTCGATAGTCGATACACAAACGCAAAGATCCATCCTTCTTCTTCGTAAAAAGAGCAGGAGCTCCCCATGGCGAAGTACTCAGGCGTATAAACCCTCTGTCTAGCAACTCTTGAAGCTATACCTAGAGTTCACGTAACTCAGCTGGTGCAAAACGATAGGACGGTATAGATATGGGAGCAACTCTGGGAACTAGATCAATAGAGAACTCTACCTCCCAGCTCAGCAGCAACTCGAACAAATCGTCAGGAAATACATCTAAATAGTCGCAAACCACAAGAGGTAACTCTCCTCGACTCCCAACTACCTCATCCAACATAAGTGCTGAAAAGAGGAAACCCAGGTTGCCCTGGTTTTACACAGTGCTGGGCGAAGACATCAAACCCTCATCCCGGTCACCCACAAAACAAAAGCAATCTCCCACCGGTGTACAAATCGTTACCCTCCTTCGATCGCAATCGATAAAGGCACGATAGGTGGTCTGCCAATCCATCCCTAGGATGACATCAAGCGCGCTTATGTCTAGAATAATGAAGTCAAACTCTAAACAATGATCGGTGACCTCCAACACGCAGGATCTACAGACATGACTCAACGTCACACTCCCACTGACTGGGGTCTCCATGCTCAAAGTACTACCCAACCAATCCATTGGCAGCCCCAAACCAGATGCAAAACTAGATGATATAAACGAATGTGATGCTCCGGTGTTGATAAGAACACTGGCCCATGATCTATAGACTAGAAAAGTACCTCTGATCATAGAGGTGGTAACAGCAACATCAGGTACGATTGGTGCTCTGGATGAACTAGGATCTGTAAGAACATACGCCCTGGCCTATGCACTGCGGCCCTGAACTGTCGACTGTCTGCCCGACTGTACTGAAGTGACCCCTTCTGCAAACCTAGATGGCTGGCGTTCCTAGACAGATGGAGTAATAGGTGCTCCAGCTGTACTCCGAATGCTCCCTCTGCTGGGGCAGTTCCTCTGGATGTGCCCTGATTGGCCACACTCAAAACACACCACTGGCTCCCTCTCCTGCGTTTGTAACTGTGCCTGAACTAGCGTTAAACTCTGGCATTCTGCAGCACGATGCCCTGGCCATTGGCACCTGTGACACAAAAGTCCTCTCTGATTTAACCTTCCTATTGAAGCTACGGGCGGTGTAGGTGCAGAAGATAGTGGCTGATACAATCCCACTGGATAGGAACTCAGACCAGACGTCCGTCGATGCTTGTTCTCCCTGCGCCTCTGATCCTGTGTGCATGCCCCCACCTTGCTGACTCCTATTGTCCCTGTCCCTGCGCGTCTCCTTTAGAGTATCCTCCACCTTCATGGCGGTCTCCACTAACTCAGTAAAGGCCTGCATTTTGAACGCTGCCACTCTGTTACGAATAGCGGGCCTCAAACCCCTCTCGAACCATTTTACATAGAACTCATCAGTAGGCACAATCTCATCTGTAAACTAGGACAGGCTAGTAACTCAGCCTCATACTCAACCACTGACATCGTCCCCTGAGTCAGGAAAAGAAAGTCCTCTCTGCAGCGATCCCTCAAAGTCGCTGGAAAGTATTTCTCCTGAAATACCTTCGTGAATGCCTCCCAAGTGCCTCCCACTGTGGTCTTGGCGAACTTCCACCACATGTGAGCACTCCCCCTCAGCTAGAAGGCAACAAATGAAACCCGCAAATCATCCTCCTCAATCTGAAGAGTATCGAGGATCCTAGTAACCAGCTCCAGCCACTCAGTGGCCACCGTGGGGTTGGGATCACCAGAAAAGGTTGGAGGGTCCAAACGGCGAAACTCACGCATCGCAATCGTCGCCCTCGGCTTAGGTACACTCTATCTCCCCTAGAGGCCTCCGCCAACTGTCGGTTGGAGCCTACCATCTCACGCATCAGGTGTCCGTCAATAGGTCCTAGGGGTACATTAGCATCCCTAATAACTGGGACTAGAACGTCCCTTCAATCAGAACCACGGCCACGGCCTCGACCACGGCCTCGTCCTCTTTGCGTGGATATAATTCTATACGAAAGCAACATAACAGGATAAGAATCCATACAACATGTTATTGCTAATGTAAGAGACATATCATGTATAAGCATGCTAACACATAACCACTTAAGATCATGTCATCACTTCTCACATACCGAGGAGAACCAACAAGAAGGACGCGCCCATCTGGATAGCCTACTCAGATTTCTTGCTAGAAATCACGTCCGCAAAATGAATCTCTAACATGGCTCCCAAGTTTGGTAATCCAAATGTCCAAAGGAAAGACTAATCAATCCTAAGGTCCAATCTCTATACCCACGTATACACCACAAGCAAAAAAGGCTATCATGCTTATGTAAGAAAACTCTTGAACACATGCAATCAAGCACATATACATCCTCACAAGGTGATGCACCCTCTTTTCCATGGCTCTTAGGTATTCGAACATAGAGCTCTGATACCAAGTTGCCACGTCTCAAACACCATTTGAGAAAATAAGATTTGCAGCTGAAAAACCATCAACTCAAAAATGTTTAACATTTGGATAAAAATCCCCATAGTTCAACCCTTATAAACTATAAACATGCAATCTCATACATGAATAAATATATCGCCTCAAGGCATACAAAACTTGCCTTCTGAAACAGGCATCACATATAAAAGTACATGTCAAAATAGGAAAATTATAACTAGTCTTCCGCCACCACAGGAATTTAGGTTAACTCCTCATGCTCACCTGAAAAGGTTTTACAGCAAAATCCCACACCGTGAGCCAAAATCGAATAGAAAACAGACAGTAAAACTGTAAAGCAGGCTATACAATCATAAGCATACGGGCTCACCCACAGGAGCCAAAAAGGTTTTTCCTTCCAAAATTACAAGTTTTCCATCAGACTAACACGAGTCTCAAAAAGATTTTATCTCATAAAACTCCACATTTTTCATCCTTCAAACTATGCATATCATCCTAATAGATATCATGTCACAGTTAAGGAAAAGCTATAAATAAATAGTAAGCTCCACTCTGGCTACACAACCGAGGAGAAAAGATCAAATATAATCCTATGTACCGACTCTGCCACACAGACAAAGGTAACAACTATAGACTTCTGTCCATTATCCTAGTCCTGAACCACTTAAGGCCTACTAGATAATGACAAGTTCTATACGAAGCTACAACAACAACGCCATTCACGGAGACAACCGACTCTTTACGAATTTCCATGATCGATGGAGGAAGCATCCAAAGCTAAATTTACAGGTTTCCACGACCGAAGGTACAAAGCACCTACACTGCTTAATTTACGGGGACTAACCCGATCATACAAAGCACCTAAGCTGTGCACATTTTTGGACTTCCACCGAGGAGCAATAGAAGCCCAACTCAACATATCTACTGTCCCGGTACATCTATGGAATACATTTCAAAACCTACCATAGCTTAACTACGAAAACCCACAAAACAGTTTATACAACGCATGTATAAAAGAGATCCAATCCTTCAACATGGAGATCTAAAATCATTTTCAATAAAACGTTTAAAGGGTGAGATTCAACCCTGCATGTTAGCTCTAAACCTAAAAAAAAAACAAAAAAATATTTTTCACTATTTTCACAAAATACCTCATTTTCAAACCTTCTTTTGAAAACTACAGATACCACGTACCCGAAATATGTATACAACCAAGAAAAGGCGTAAAAATCCACTTTTACCCAAAACCAAGGTTTACACATGAAAATCACGTTTGATGTATTTTTTACCCGGTAAAAACACATATAATTACATATATAACCCTTATACAGCAGTAGGGTCTAGAATCCTACCTCGGAGAGTCAAGAACTCGATGTCTCAAAACTGAACAACGTCAGAATGAGAATCCGACCGGATGGATGCGAAGCCCTCAGTCCCGGTAGCAAGGATCCACAAAGGAACCAACCCAAAACCAAGCCCTAAGAAGGCAGAGAAATGGGGAAACTTAGTTCTTAAGAAAGGTTTTAATAAATATCTCCAGCCCCTGGGATATTTATAAACACGGAAAAAAGGTTCTGTCTAGCCAACCGAACCCCCTGAGTTTAGTCGACCGAACCCAATTTTTTCGGTCCAGTTGACTGGGCCAAACCTTCCAGTCGACTGAACTGTTGGGCAGTGTGTTTTTCGACGAAAAACTAAGTTTTTGGTCCAAACACAAGCCAAATAAACCTCTACCAAACCTTAAAAAGCGTATAACACATTTATACATGCTGTTCTACAACTGTAAAGCACAACTCATGAATCAAGCCTATTCATATAATGAAAGAAACACGTCATGCATATAAAAATAACTCAAAAAGCAAGGGTTCAGGGTCTCACAGGACTAAAGCCAGAACATTTCACACCTAGTAATTAAGGAATCTAGGCCTACGATAACACTAAGAGAGATGTGCTAGGCCTGGTATCATTTGTGTTATCAGTAGGGCCTCTGGAGACATCGGTTGAGTTCCACATACTGGACGTACCGGCTTCTTTTAACCTGTTATTATGCAGGCCATGGCTGCATGACCCGAATGTCTAGGCAGTGCCATCGACTCTTCACCAAAAGCTAAAACTGATAAAGAATGGGACAGTTCTAACCATCTATGGAGAAGATAGTATTCAACCCCCAAGAGGGGAAGGCTCGACTCTCTAAGAGGTTTAGCATGGCAAAGGGGATGTGTCGCTAAGTGGCTTCCAATTCGATGAAGTGCATGTTGTGCAAGTGCTATTGAATGAAGAAGAGATGTACATCAACCCGAGAGTAGTTATAATGATGAGGTAAATATCCTATTTCCCGGGAATGGGGCTAGGACGTAGTAGCAAGGTATTCCCGAACCTATCTAGGTATTGCCAGTTTCTTGCCATTTTGGTCTTGGATACAAACCGACGAAAAATGATTTGGAAAGGCCTAAAAAGGGACAGAAGGCTAACTACTAAGGAACGCTCAACAGGTACTTTATCAAAGAGGGAGAAGATTTTCTGTACTGTGGCTTCTTGGAGCCATGGATCGATGAAGAAACCAACCAGAAGTTTCCAGGGTTGGAAATCTTCTCTAGTCATCAATTATTCGACACGAAAGAAGAGGAAATAGTGAAAGGGGAAGAGGAAGGAAAGAAGATCTAAGAGCAAGATTTGGCAGACAAACTTAATGGAATCGACATGGGAGTGTTGTTCAATGAAAAGATGGCATAGCTGAACGTAACTGACCTAGACTGTTTCATGATGGGCTTCAGCGCACCAACCGACTGTACTAAGCTCATTGTCGATTCGGCTGTAAAGGAATTGAAGAACTAGACCTTAGAGTCCTGTGATGTGCAGGTTGTTTGTCCTGAGTCTGAGTCTAAGTCAGAGTCTGTGGTTGAGAGCACTTTTGTTTGTGCACCTCCCCGTGTTTTTGCTTTTGAGTTTGTAATTCCGTCTTCCTTCAATGAAATGAACGAGATTTTCGATTACTCTACTTTATTTGATTTATTTCATACGCTTTCTGATGATTTTAAATTCGACGGTAATATCTCCGAAGAAATAAAACTTTTAATGAAAAGAGAAAAAAAAATACGCGCCCAACCAATAATTGAAGAAACTTTGTCAATAAATCTGGGTAATAAAACTAACCCACAAAATGTACAAATTGGTTCTTCTTTATTCTTAGTTGAACGACAACAATTAATAACTTTATTAAAAGAATTCAATGATGTATTTGCATGGTTTTACGAGGATATGCTAGAAATTGATCCCGACATTGTCCAATACCATATCCCCTTGTATCCTGATGCCAAACTGGTTAAACAAAAGTTAAGACGGATCCGGCCAGAATGGGCTCTGAAGATCAAAGAAGAAGTTTCCAAGCAAATCAACGCTGGATTCTTGATGGCAACTGAGTATCTAAAATGGGTAGCCAATATCGTGCTAGCCCAAAGGCCGACTTTCCACTACCACACATCAATGTTTTGGTAGACAGTACGACAGGGCATGCCTTGTTATCATTCATGGATGGCTTCTCCAGATATAACCAGATTCTGATGGACCCCGAGGACATAGAGATGATGACATTCACTACACCTTGGGACACCTATTGTTATCGTGTGATGCCATTTGGGCTGAAGAATGCATGGGTAACCTATCAGAGGGATGCCACTACTTTACTGCATGACATGATACATAAGGAGGTCGAAGTATATGTAGATGGTATGATAGTCAAGTCCAAGGATCGAGATGGCCACATCGTAGCACTACGAAAGTTCTTTGAAAGGATTCAGAAGTACAAGATGAGACTCAACCCACAAAAGTGTGCCTTCGGAGTTACTACAGGAAAGATTCTTGGGTTTATGATCACTTAATGAGGCATTGAAGTCGATCCTTCAAAGATCAAAGCCATTTTAGAAATACTTCCTCCGAAGATTGAGTGAGAAGTCAGGGGTAACCTGGGTAAGAAACAGTTCATCAGTCGATTCATTGCAAAACTAACAACTATTATTGAGCCGCTCTTTCGCTTGCTAAAGAAAGGAGTTGAGTTCGAATGGGATTAAAAATGCCAAGATGCCTTTGAAGCTGTACGATAATACCTGTAAAATCCACCTGTTCTAGCTCCTCTCGAACCTAATAAGCCACTGATCCTTTTTTTGTCAGTGATTGATTCAGCAATGGGATGTATGTTGGCACAAGAGGATGAAATCAAAACTGAAAAGGCGGTCTACTACTTGAGCAAAAAGATGACAGGGCTAGAAATATGGTACACACCACTGGAAAAGACATGGTGGGCTTTGGATTGGGTTTTCCAAAAATTGAGGCATTACATGCTATCTTTCATGGTAAATATCATCTCCCAGATGGACCCGTTGAAGCACCTATTTGAAAAGTTGACACTAACAAGAAGGTTGGCTCGATGGTTGCTGTTGTTATCAGAATTTGACCTCAAATATGTCACCTGAAAGTCAGTCATGGGTAGAGCAGTTGCAGAATTCCTGGCTGACCAACCAGTTAATGGAGGTGAAGACACAAAGTTCCAGTTCTCTGACAAACAACTGATGAAAGTTGGGGATGACAAGTGGACTCTATATTTTGATGGGGCATCCAATAAATATGGTTATGGAATAAGAGTCATTCTTGTCACTCCTGATGAATCGAACGTTCCCTTATCTTTGAAGCTCAATTTTGAAATTACCAACAATCAAGCTAAGTATGAAGCATGTTTAGCTGGAATGGAGGCAGCCTTAGAATTAGGGGCAAGGAAGCTGGAAGTCATAAGAGATTCAGCATTAGTGGTTTCACAAGCGAGATGGGAATGGAAGGTAAGGGACTTAACCTTGGTTCTCTATCATCAGGAGCTAGAGAAGCTGATACCATGTTTTGAATTAGTGATCTTTACCTATGTTCCAAAACTGCAGAACAAGTTCGCCGATGCACTGGCCACCTTAGCATCTATAATTGACATACCACTTGGAGTCCGAATGAGGCCTTTGGTAATCGAATAAAAGAGAAAGCCAGCATACGAGACGATGGACTTCTGTGGTATTTTGACATTCAGAACTTCATGGAGAAAGGAGAATATCCCAAGTTTGCCAGTAAAAAGGACAAAAGGGCAATACGATGATTATCCGCACAGTTTGTCATTTACGGGGAAAGACTATACAAACGAGGGCATCTGGGGTTAATAAACTGTGTGTTAACACTGAAGAAGGCCAAGAGTTGATGAAAGAGATTCACGCAGGAGTCTGTGGGCCACACATGTGTGGAAACATATTTGCCAAGAAAATCCTACGACAAGGATACTTTTAGATGAAAATAGAGACAGACTATATACAGTTCGTGCGAAGATGTCATAAGTGTCAAATTCACGAAAACCTTATGCACATTCCCCCATCTCAACTGTATAACCTGACATCACCATGGCCATTCTCAGTATGGGGTATTGATGTAATCGGGAAGGTAACACCGAAGGCGTCGAATGGGCACGAGTTCATTTTAGTAGCCATTGACTACTTTACCAAGTGGGTGGAAGCAACCTCTTACTCAGTACTAAAAATTTCTCATGTTGCTAAGTTCATCAAGCAAAACATCATTTATTGGTACAGGGTCCCCCATGAGGTTATCTCGGATAAAGACTCACATTTTCAAGGAGAGGCCTTGGATCTTTTCGAGGAATACCGGATAATGGCCCACAAGTCCTCACCATATCGGCCGCAGACCAATGGGGCAGTTGAGGCAACAAAAGAAAACATTAAGAAAATTCTACAAATGACCATCAACTCACACAAGAATTGGCCGGAACATCTACCATTTGCACTTTGGGGATATAGGACATCGATCAAAACTTCAACAGGAACTACGCCATACTCTTTAGTATACGGGATGGAAGCCGTGCTCCCTATTGAGGTGGAAATCCCTTTGCTAAGAGTAGTGGCCGAGGCCAGTATTTTAGAAGCAGAGTGGCAGAGGAACCAGATGGAAGAGTTGCTCTTGTTTGATGAAAGAAGGTTGCAGGCTCTGTTTCATGTACAAGGATACAAAAGGAGGATAGCTCGAGCATTCTACAAGAAGATCAAGACTTGGGATCTCAGAGAAGGGGACTTAGTTCTTGAAGAAATTAGGGCCCCTATCTTTGACCCAAGAGGCAAGTTCAAACCAAACTAATCTGGATCATTTCTAATCAAAACCATCATGACCGGTGGTGCAGTTATCATTATGGATTTAGATAGCAATGTGTTCTCCACACCAGTAAACCTTGACCAGCTCAAAAAGTATTATCCTTGAGGTAAAAAATAAAGAAAAAATAAAAATTCACTGAGTTAAAAATCGAAAAGGCAACTCAGACAAAAGTTAGAGCAGCCCGCAAGGCTGAAAACCCGAAAGGGCGACCTTGACAAATGTTAGGGCATCACAAAAGGAGAACGTTAATACCCGACTATAAACCAAGCCCGAACTACGTTATGGCCTGACTCCATCTTCTTGGGATACGTAGGCAGCTTCTTTTAAGAAATCTAACCACATTCTTTGTTTTTAACCATCTTTGAATCTAAGTAAGACCAATGCAAATTTATCTCTGGATTTTGATAATAAAGTCATTTAATTGCAAAAATCAAAAAACTTTGGATAATTTTGAACCTTATTTTCGTTACTTTAGTTTCAGGTTACAAAGTTTTGAAAATAAAAGGGATGGCACGCAAGTCAGAAACTCTATGAAATCTTTAAAACAAAGCAGGTCTCAAGTCTTTCTCCTTTTTCCTGCCTATTTCCCTTCTTCTTTGTCTTTCTTCCCCCTATCTTGCATCAGCCATGTTTTGTACTTGGCAGAAAGCTTAGGACACTACAGCTCCTGCGTCTCCATCCGTGAACGAGATAGCCAGGCATCCTGATACAGTGCTAGAAATGGGGCCCGCAGTGTAGATGAAAATAAATGTCCTTGGATACTGAGAAGGATGATCTGACTACGATAGAACTGTCGCATGATCCGATAAGGGTAATAGAAAGAAGACTAATGCAAACTAATCAGCAAAACACTAGGGTGATCCATGGTAGTCAGAGTCATGGCAGGGATCCGCCACCAAGAGCACTGCCAGGTGATATCTGGGCCAGTCAGAGAAGAGAGATACTGTTGCCAAGTTGCTTCAGTGCTGCATATTTGATATTAGGGGCTGTAAAGGAAAGCTGCAGCACTGTGTCTATTAGTAGGTGGTTTTTGCACAAGATTTACCTTTTCCATCAGCCAGATCTGTAGCAAAAGTAAGAACAGTAAGAGAAAAGCCTTGCAATATGACAACAATCTGATGAAGAAAAAGGTTTGAGATTACCTGGAGAAGCACGGGGTTGCCGGTAAAAGTAGTGGTCTCACCACGATGAACAGCATCTAAGCTCAGCAGTGTCTTGGCTAAGACAAGTGGTACAAAGTCCTTCCCCATCCACATCTGACTTGCGATGTCAACCAGTGCGCAACTAACTCACCCGTCAGAAGGGATGAGAATTTACTAGGGAAGAAGACAGAAATAAAGGGCGTAACGACGCCGCAACTAAAAGTCGAGGTTTCTAAGGTCGCCGGTAGGACGGAACCTATCAATAATCCATGGAATGTCAAGGCATTCACCCGATGTCAGAAGAGAAGCTTCCATCCTAGACAAGCCACAGAGTTGCATCACCTGCTACCGAGTTGAAAGGAAGAGAGTGGGAATAACAACGGAACTCCACGGAGTCAGGTCCAAAATAGTAATAAACTCCTCCACAGTAGGGCATAGCTCTTTGAGGCCAAATTGAAAGACATTGGACTGCGGATCCCATAGTCAAGAAACAGCTTCCAATAAAGGTTCGTCAATCTTTATGGCCATTAAAGAGAATAAGGAGTTAATGCCGAAAGGAGCAAAGTTTAAACACTCGATATGGGAGAATGCCTCAATCCATGAAGAAAGGGGACTAGCCTTCTGAGTGAGGATAACAGAAAATGGGGCCTCTAGGGCTGTATTTATAAAGCATGAAAAGGTTGGAGATCAAAAAAGCAAAAAAAGTTCAATCAAAGTGGCGACCGCCACCTTGGAGTGGGCGATCGCCAACTTGAAAGGAACCGTACAATGATATCATCCCTTTGACCAGGCGACCGCCAGGTTAGAAGTGGCGACCGCCATATTGGATTGTGGCGATCGCTATGTTCAAACATGGCGGGTGTGTATCAGCTTGCAGTTTTTATGGCTTGTGTAAATTTTGACATTTGTATTATGCATCTATGGCAGTTTGAGCAGCAAATAAAAGAGAATCATACAGTAGATAAATATAAAGCAATAAATGACACGAAGGCCCATAAATGCATCAAAAAATAGGAGAATGTATCAAAATGTAAACTGGGGTACCTAGGCCCAATAACCAAAAAATAGGGGCACGCAGGCCCATAAATGTATCAAGCTAGGGCACACAGGTTCATGGAAACCAAAATGTATAAAAAGAAAGTGTATCTGAATGTGTCATGAAAATAAATGTAACTGGGGGGGAGCTCTCTCTCTCTGTCTCAATGAAGCCTCGAGCGAACCCGGTGGGAGGAAAGACCGGCCTCGTCCGTGCTAACGTCCTTTAAGACCTCTCGACATCATCGTTGTCGTCACCGTCACTATCGGAGGAAGAAGATATGGCTCTGGAATGACTCTTGGTAGAAGAGATGGAACCCCTGGAGCGAGCTCTAGAGGAGGCGGTGCAGGATCCACGGCCTCGAGCTGGGGCTGGAACTGAAGAAAGAGAAGGAGCGGGAGCCCGCGGCTGGATGATAACAGCAGGTGGAATTGGAGGCTGTCAAAAGAGAAGTAAGACTCATAATAGAATAATGAAAGAAAGTGTAGGAAAGATGAAAGAACGTGTAAGATACTCACAATGGTCACTGGTGTGAAAGTAACGCCGGCTGCTCACATCGTGGTATCCATCTACTGAACTAGTGCCCTCAAGCCGGTGACCATCAGCATCGTATGGTCTAACCAAGCCTGGTTAATCTACAAAGAATAAGAAAGAACAGTTCAAGAAAACTAGAAAGGTAAAAGGGTAAGTAACTGAAGGAAAGGTGAAAGACAAACCAGGCCGATATCAGCCCTAAACTCCGGCGCTGGTAGAACGGGAACCGACAGAGGAAAGTGGAAGCCATGTGCTACGGTCTGGATATCCCATGAAATCTCTAGACCCCTCATTCCTCTAGTAGCAGCATCACCACCAGCAGCTCCAGCAGCACTGGTATCAGTAACCTCCGGTGCCCATCCTCTCCTCATGCCACCAGGGGCAGCCGGGTCTAGTCCTAATGGACCCAGTAAATGAGCCTGAGCCCAAGCAGTGTAATCCCCCTCCGATACTAGTAGCTCTGAAGCATGTGTCCCCATCATCTCTAGCAGTAATTCGGCGCGGCCTAAGAGATTGGTCCGGCGCATACGAACGGGAGTGACCACTAGTATCCAAAAGTGATCAAGGCTGAGTGACTGGCGGACCACTTGCTCTCCGAGATAGTACTCCCAACCAAATAGACCCTCCAATAGGATCCGCCTCGAGGTGAGGTCTCGGCTGCGCATCAAGTCTGCGCCGGCCCAATCCTCTACCCCTCTCCAGACTTCCCAGTGAACCTGCAGTAGTTCAAAGTACAGTGCAATGCAATGAGCAATTAGTAGAGAATGCAGTACAACATAATAATCAGTGTGCAATGATCCATGCAGAACAAAGAACAGTACATTACAGTATAGTGAACAATGCAGTGAACAGTAGTAAATAGAATGCAATACAGTAAATAGTAAAATGATACCTGGTCAGGGTTAACCGGTCCAGCGATCCTCGAAAGCGATCAATGTCCTTTCCCCTAGCCTTCTTGCCCTTCAGCCCTCGAAACCACCGAGCTGCTCAGGAAATGACTAGAGGGTCTGCTGAAGAGTTCGTCGGGACGTGAAGCCCGAGGAACTCATAAATCCAAAGCTGAAAAAGAAAAGATGTCAGCAAGAAGATAATGGATGACAAATAATAAAACGAATGAAAATGTGCAGAAACTAAATCATACCTCCCTGACCCTCCAGTATCCCCTTATGTTGAGCTCTTGTGGGAACCGGGTCAGAGTCCGCATGAAGCCATAGAGAGTAGCCAGAGCAGCTCCTCCCTAGTCAAAAGAAGCAACCCGGTCAAGACAAGCCAGGGCACCGAGGTAATGTAAATGAACGGTGTTCTCCTTGTTCGAAAACAAGGAGGTACCAAACATATACATCAGGAATCCCCAGGCAACCCACTCAAAATGACAAGGCTCGGTGCAGTGGAAGTGTCTGAAGTGCTCAAAGAACCACGTATATCTGACACGGTCTCTATCCATCTGCGCAGGGATAGCTTCAAGAAAATGCATCAGTGCGTCAGCAGAACGGGCGACGAACGGGTCGAATGAGATGGGAGCTCCTCCAACCCAAATGTCGGTGATCAGTGAATAGTTCAGAGGCGTCAGAGTAGCCTTGAACGTGGTGAAGAGAAAGGTGTTAGTGGTATCCCACCACCTTTCAGCCAGGGTTGTCAGCTAAACTCAGTCATTGCTCGTCCTACCCAACAGGGGTATGAATCGAGCAAACCCGAAGGCATCAATGATAACCACACTAGGAGCAGAGAGGGCATCATACCACTTTAACACCTTCCCGTAGGAAAAACCTCCGAAGCCTCTGATGTAATGGCCAGCCTAAAAAGAAAAAGACAAGCAGAAGATATATATATAAGAGCAGACCAAGCAAGCGATGTACAAAGCTATGCTGAAAGCAATAAAAACCCTAGGTTCGTGTGTGTATGGCGACCCTTCAATTTTCTTAATCCCTAGAAGACTAGGCACTCTAAGCCCTGGTGAGCCAGACAAATCTCTCAAGCCCTCTAAAACTAGGCACCAAAAGCGCTGTTGAACCAAGCAAATCTCTCAAGCCCGGGTGCGCCAGCCAAACCTCGCACGTCCTAGTAGAAGACTAGGAACCCTAAGCCTTGGTGCGCCAGGCAAATCTCCCTAACCCTAGGTTCGTGTATGAGTGACGATCCTTTGATTTTTGCACGTCCTAGTAGAAGATTAGGAATCCTAAACCCTGGTACGCCAAGCAAATCTCTATTATTTTGTATTAACCATTCTTCCTAAAAATAAAAAAAATATATAAAAAATATAAAAATCTCTCCCCTTTGATATTTATGTTTTGCTACTTTTGTCCCATTTGTCCTAACTTTCTAAAATTTCTAAAAATTCTCCTTAATTTTTTAAGAATTTTTGTAAATTTGTCCTATTTTTCTAAAAATTTTCCTTAACTTTCTAAGAATTTTTGAAAATTTTTTCCTAATTTTCTAGGATTTTTTTAAAATTTTCCTTAATTTTCTAAGATTTTTTGAAAAATTCTCCCTAATTTTCTAAGATTTTGTAAAAAATTTTCTTAATTTCTAGGATTTTCAAATTTTTTTTTCATTTTCTAAATTTTTTGAAAAATGCCCATAATTTTCTAGAGTTTGTAATTTTTGAAACTTTTCCATAGATTTTAGGATTTTTGACAAAAAAATTTCCCAACTTTTAGAATTTTGTCCCCATTAGTTTTTGTTCCCCAAAAACAAAAAAAAATTCCTCTTTAGTTTTTCATGTTTAGCCCCGAAAACAAAAATAAAAAATAAAAATTAAACTAAAAAAAGTCAAGCCCATTATTTTTTGTGATTTTTGTTAAAATAATCGCCCATTTTTATTGTTTGAATCTGAAACCCGAAACCCTAGTGTCCTTATTATTTTAATCTCTATTGCACAGGTACCTAAGTTAAGATTTTCAGTGCAAATCTCACAGCAATCATCACCCATGTCATCATCATCATCATATCATATCATATCATATCATATGAGGGATCCTAAGCATGTGTCTACGTTTGATATATCATAAAAATATGCTTTGATAATTGAACATGTAAGGATGAGAAACTTACCCTTTTTATTTTGTGTGTGTTTTATCTAAAACTAATCTTGGGAGCTTTTCAAAAATAATTTTAAAAATCTTTGGTGTTTTTAAAAAATACTTCAAGAAAATTTTTTTTTGTGATTTTTTCTCTGATAAATTTAATTTTAAGCCGTGACTTGATTTTTAATTATTTTTATCCCGTATTTCATCCCGAGTTTTTAGGCCTTGACTTGACCTATTATTTCGTGGTCTCTCTTTTCAATAAATTTAATTTTAAGTCGTGACTTGGTTTTTAATTATTTTTATCCCGTGTTTCAACCCGAGTTTTCAGATCTTGACTCAAACTATTAATTCGTGGTCACTCCTTCCCATAAATTTAATTTTAAGTCGTGACTTAGTATTTAATTATTTTTATCCCATGTTTCATCCCCAGTTTTTAGGTCTTGACTCGACCTATTGATTCATGATATCTCCTCTGGATAAATTTAATTTTAAACCGTAACTTAGTTTTTAATTATTTTTATACCGCTTTCATCCCGAATTTTTAGGTCTTGACTCGACCTATTAATTCATGGTTCTCTCCGATGATGATGATTTTAAAGTCATGACTCGACTTTTTAGTTATCATTATCCCGTTATAATTTCGAATTGTTAAGTGTTGACTCAACTGATCAGTTTGTTGTTGCCTTATCGGTTAAGATAATTTCTAGAATCTTGACTCGATCCTTTTAATTATTTTATCCCCAGCCGAGTTTTTAGATCTTGACTCGATCTTTGACTTGTTTGTTCATACTCCCTTTAGATCTTGACTCGATCTTTAAGAGTTGTTTGATCATACCAGCATCTACATCATGTTAACATCTATTTATGTTAGCATCTGCATCATGTTGCATCCTTGTATTTTACCCTAGGAACTACGATTTAGTCTGATCCATAGCAAAAGGGTACATAGGTAGCTCGATGAAAATTTGAGTATGACCAACATCATATGCATGCTTGTGTGTTTGTGGCCTAAGATTGATGGCTCGCTCAAATGCTGTTATCTCTACATCTTTGATATAACTTACATCACGCGTTGCTGTGCAAGTTATATCAAAGAGGGGCAACTGTAGACACCCCAATTTGACCTGCCTAATCTTAAATGAATCCGATGATGAAAATAGTTAGAATGGTGCCTCAGTACGATTCTCGAGAAATGATCCAAGATCGATATTTGAACCCAATCATCAAAACCTTCAAACTAATGAAATCATTTTGAACCACCAGCTCCAAAGTGGCAACTGCCAATAGAACTTTTTGGAAACTTTCACTTTTTGTGGCGACCACCAATAGAACCTCTTGGAAACCCTATCCAAAAGTGGCGGCCGCCAACTCGAACATGGCGACCCCCAACATTCATTGTAGCGACCGCCTGTAGAAGCTCTTGGAATCTTTTCAAACATGGTGACCGCTAACTCCTAACCAGGCGACCGCCAATTTAAAATGGCCTGACGTGTCCCAAAACGTGTTAGCTTCTCATTGGTTGAAGATTTCTATAAATATCGTACCCCAGCGTACGTTTTCAGGAAAAAATTTTAGAGAGAAGTTCAGTGAGAGAAGCTCTACCGAGCCGCCGAGCAATTCGAGCCCCGACACCGAAATCTTGCTGAAGTACTGAGTGCCGAACCTCCGACTGATACTGAAATATTTGCTTGGATCATCCCTGAGGATTGGACCATTGAAGCACATTTTTTGACTCGAGGATTCCTTAGCAATCTAGAAATTGGGGTTTACATATATATATATATATATATATATACATAACCCACGTGAGAAACCATTTCTATCCTTTCTTCTCCTCTTCTCTTCCTCTTCCCCTCCTCGAGAAAGAAACCCAAATCCCTCATGAAACTCTAACCCTCCATCTCTCGAATTGAAGATGGAAGCTCTATTGGAGGTGTGCAATGACGGAGACCAAGTTTTGGAACAAGAAAATTGAAGATAAAGCACGAAGGAGCCAAGAACACCCAACATCCAAACCCTAGGTGGGAAGATTGGAAGAAATCTCAAGCTTTTGAGCAAATTTAAGGTAGGATTTAGATTATCTCGTATGTTTTATATTGATTTGGGTTAATACTTTGTTTATATGAGTAAAATTAAGTTGGTTTCTTGCTTGATTGGAAAATTCATGGGTTTGTGTGTGGGTTGAGTTAGGTTTGGAGAAAATGGGAGTTTTAGGAAATGATTAACCATGAATTTCTTTAATTTTTTTGTATAAAAAGGGTGTATGAGACTTGAATCCAATGTTTTGGGGATGGAAATAGGGATTTAAAACATATTTGATGAGGGTTTAAGGGTATTGAGGTTAGAAACTCAAAACAGGGAAAATTTGGAGGTTTTTTCGGGCACTAGCGTGCTCGAGCAGAGCCTTGTCCACTCGAGCGGTCTCATGGTTGAGAGCTTGGGCTCTCAAGCGCCCTCTATTCGCTCGAGCAAACTGGCTGCGCTATGCCAACATTAACTGATCATATCTCCTTCATCCAAACTCCGAATTGAAACAGTTTTGTACTCAAACTGAAGCCCCAGAAGTCTTCTTTCCAATAGGACTAGTCTCATAAGAAAAGTCCTCTTGTAAAAAAAGTTATGAGTAAAATGGTAAGGGTATGTTAAATTTTTTAAAACTATTTTCTCCTATTTTTGGTCAAATGTCTTGGAAAAGGTTATTTTCATCATTATTGTCATGCCCCAAACTCCGAGTCACGCGAAAAGCCACAGAATAACCACCAAACAACCCAAACAAAAGAGATTTAAAACCAGAAGACCAAATAAGGCCAAAACCTTTGTAAAAATGTACTACCGAGGGTTCATTGATTTAAAAGAGTAGCCAAAAGACTACAGTTACAGCCCCACAAGCTAAGCCCTTAAAAACAAAGTACGTGTTTTGAATAGGAAATCTTTTCATTTTAAAAGAAGCTTAGGCCGTTTCAAAATCTATCTCGAAGCACAAAGGTTTATGTGAAGTAAAAACCATTTGAAAATCCCGTTTGAAAACCGTTGATCCCAACAAAGAAAAATGTTGTAAGAAACTACGGAAAATAGCAACCCACCCAAGGTACTCTCGAAAGCATTAAAACATGCATACATCCATAATCATAGTATACGATTTACAACATGTTACAAATAAATATGTAATATATACAACAGGTATAAACTACCTATCAAGACAAAACAGACATCTTGTCATCAGCCACCTCCGGGCACCACCGGGTCAACTTACAGGCCCACGCTTACCCAAAAAAGATATTATAGCAAAATCCCACACCATGAACCGGAAGCCCAATAGAAACAGACTACATAAAACTGTAAAACAGGATATGCGATCACAAGCATACATGCTCAACCACAAGAGCTAAAAGGGTTTTCCCAACCCAAAATCATAAGTTTTCCATCAGGCTAAGACGAGTCTCAAAACGGTTTTACTTCATAAAATTTCACATTTTCGTTCTCAAAATCATGCATATCATATAGTGGGAGCTAACTCAACCACAGAGCCAAAAGGTTTTACATCATAAAATCCCACATTTTCCATCAGACTCCCAAAACAGTTTTTCCTTCACAACCAAGCATTTAAACAATGCAAAATCACATTTTTACAGTTGAAGAAAAACAGTACCCAAAACGTTATTTTTCCACTCGGATCACACACCGAGGAAAGATAAAAGATATTTTTCACTCGGAACACACACAGCCGAGGAAAATAAAACAGTATGCTCCACTCGGGCTACACCATCGAGCAGAAAAGATAAAATATAATCCACTTGGAACACGCAGCCGAGGATAAAGTAAAATAAATCCTATGTACCGACTCCGTCACAAGGGGACAGAGGTAGCAATTATAGATTCCTGCCCTTTACCCAATCCCTACACATTGTAGGATTGGTTAGGTAAATGCAAGTTCTATACGAAGCCACCACAACGTAACCACTCAATTTACGGGTTCGAAACCCGAGGGTACAAAGCACCGAACTACTTAATTTATGGGGACTAACCCGAAGGTACAAAGCACCTACTCTACGCACCATTCTAGACTTACACCGAGGGCAACTCGTGCCAAATACCCGTCATCCCAATACATCTAGATAATCATTTCATAAAAACCGAACCGTAGCTCAACTACGAAAATATTTTCATAAAATACATTAGACATGTATTTAGATCATCCATCAACATGGAGATCAAACAAAAAATATTTTCAAAATATTTTTCTCCGTTTTCAATAAAACGTTTCAAAACTTGAGACTCAACCTCAAAGGCGAGCTCTAAACCTCCAAAATACCAAGTGTTGAGATTTTCATCAAAAATCACAATTTTTCACCTTTTTCAAGAACATCGTTTGAAAACCATAAAACCACATGCCATACGACGTAATAAACCAAGAAAAGCAAAAAACATGCTTTTTACCCGAAAACCAAGGTTTAAACATAAATATGGCATTTCATGCATTTTCTACCTGGTGAAAACACATATAATTACATATAACTCCCTTATATAGCAACAGGGTCTAGAATCCTACCTCGTTGTGTCAAAATCCGACGCCTTAAAAATCGAACCTCGACGAAATGGAATTCTTTCCAGATATATGCGAAGCCCCCAGCACCAATAGCATGGATCCGCTATTCGATCGCTGAAAACCGAGCCCCGGGCCCACCAAAATCTAGAGAGAAGGCAGAGAGAAAATCAGATCTGAGATGAAAATATCCCAAAATTTTTCAAAATATCTCCAAACACTGATATTTATAAGCCACGCCCAAAATATCATAGGTCAGTCGATTGGACCCCCAATCCAGTCGATTGAAAAACCTTCTGGAAAACCAAAATATCTCACCGCCTCAAGCTCAGTCGACTGGGCCCTCATAGTCAGTCGACTGAACCACCTAAAACCCCACTCAGTCGACTGAACTCACCCCTTCAGTCGACTAAAATCCTCACTGGAATTTTCTCAAATTGTTTTCTGCTACAGAACAGGTTTTATAGCCTAAACACTTGCCAAACAAACCTCTTTCGAACCCAAACAAGCGTAAAACGCATACGCACATACTGTTCTATTCTGAAGAAACAAAACCACAACTTACCGAGATCAAAGGTTAACTCAAACTCCGTCAACACTTAAATTATTCTCAAATAAATTGGGTTTGGATCTCACAGTTATTGGACCTTTTTATCAAATTTCTTATTCCTTGGGCCATAGATATACCTATAAAAATCTATTTGGGTTGGGATGCATGTGTTAGACTGTTTGGTTAGACTTTACGAGGTAAATGAATTTTCTACGTTAAGGATGGTTTTGAAGAAACAAGTATGGGTTATTGTGAGTTATGTAGTGATATGGTCATCATTTAAAATTAAAAGCTTTAGAAAGAAAACATGAATTTCAACTTGTACATATATGCATATGATGGGTGAATTCCATTTTCTTCATACGATATGATTTCAAATGCATTTTTGTGTTGTTCGTTCTTCATGAAATGGATGAAAGAAATGTGAAATGAAAGGAGATAATTGAAGTCTGTGATGTATTTGAATTGAAAGGAGAAAATTGAATACTAAAACAGAACTTGATTGGAAATGAAATGGAAAGTTTGAAATGTGAAATTTAAAAAAGGGATAGTATATGAAAATGATTGGGAGAGGAACCAGTTGTGGGTTGGACTCCCGAATTGTGAAAATGAATGTTATGAACAAATAATGAACTGTATGGATTGATATGAATTAAGTTGGGCTTACATAGCTCCGCGGTGAAAGACCAAAAGCTTACGCAAGATGGAGACCACATACCCATGGGTCAGCCCCCGAAATGTGGTGTTGTATCATGATGAGTTATAAAGCGATCTATTCCACAATGGCTTCGCGTAGCCTATTGGGGGCGAATGAGGCGAGGTTTCTATATGCTATGTCCGATACCGGTTCATTAGATGTGATACGATTTTGTAAAAATCGGGTAATAAAATAAAAATGTAGATAATGTGGAAGTAAGGGATGATTTGAAATGGGTTCAATGAATGTGATTAACGAAATAAAAAATTAATGTAATAGAAAACAAATGAATAAAAGAAGACAAATTTGTGTGCATGGATGTGTGTGTGTGAAAGAAAAATGCCATGGTGAAACTTGCATTTTTACTTCAGTGGCACCCATCACACCTCACAAATCATGCCTTATATTTGAGTTAATCTTTATCCTACGAGTTTTGGCTCATGTACGTATGCTAAACCATTTTAGGTCTTGAGGAGCAGGGATGATACTAGGGGTGTGCGCGGGTTGGCGCGGTGCGGATTGAGTGAAAATCCATTAACCAAACCATTTATGGCGGTATAAAAAATTTCAATCCACCGCCAAATCACCCGCTTTATAAAACTGACGGATTAGTTGTTTTTTTGGACGATTTTGCAATGGCGGATTGGGTGGATTGACGGTTTAAAAATTAAATAAATATTTTATTAAAATGTCAATTAATCCGAGATAAAAATAAAGACTACGTCAGTTTAAACAAAATATTCATGTAAACAGTTAAAAAAATATTCCAACAATATATTTGAGTACTAACAAAAACAAACATCCTACATTCATGATATAAAGTAATAAACACCAAATAAAAGATAAAAAAATCAAATAAACATAAGTCAGTGGCTCACGAAGCCATTGACTCACTGTTATAGAAAATTAGAAATAAAAAATATTTTAAGATTAAAGAAATTAGAAAGATATTTTGGTGTGAAATATTGAGACCTAGAATTTTCAATTTTTACTTTTCTATTTACGCCTTATGAATTAATGATTAAGTTAGAAGTTGTGAGCTACAAATTAACAATAAAACAAAAAATAATTAAGTAATAAGTATTATATGTGGCCGGGTTGGTTGAATAGCGAGTGGAAGTGATTAAAACCGCCACCATCAATCGACCCGTGTGGTCCCTTTCTCAACCGCCCAATTTGCCTTGTCCTTTACTTTTAATTTGCTTGGGTCGATGCAATGTGGGCAAATGCAGGGCGGTTGGGCGGGTTGGACAGATTTTTGAACAGCCCTAGGTGATACTAAGGTTATGGATGCGTGCTGGGAAGGGCTTGAGCAAAGATTTAGTGTTTCTTTGTATTTTATATCATGTTTGTACATAAACTTAAATGGATTATTATGACGATATTATAGTTGTAAATGACCTCTTGAAAACTCAAAGCATTTGATGGAATTTGACATGTACATGAACTTGGTTGCTTAAAAAAAATAATATTTTTTTTAAATTTGTAGTGAACAAGATTTACAGTTAATAACCTTTGTATGTGGGACAGTTGGGTTGGTTCATGGGTCTCCGGGGTTGGGGCAAGATTTACAGTTAATAACCTTTGTATGTGGGACAGTTAGGTTGGTTCATGGGTCTCCCGGGTTGGGGCGTGACAGTGTTTGAGACCCTCAGGGATCATTTGTTATGATTAGATTAGGGGATGGTGATAATCCCTTTCGGTTAAGGTTTTGTGTATGTGGTTTTGGTTGTGTCAAGGACTACGTATGTCGTGAGCAATGTTATGTCATGAGCCGTGTACTCGGGGATAGGGTATGGACAGGAACATAGTGAATGGGAACATAGTAATCTTGGGCCGAACGTATCTTGAGGTTGCAGAACGTAAAATGGTTTTGGGGGCCTCCCTGGACTGTGGGGTGTCGTTGGTGGTCGTAGGGATGCTTGATAGCTTTGGAAGTCATGTCCCTTTTTAAGATTTAAGAGTTGAGTTACGGGTGCGTAAGCTCAAAGATGTGTTTGATCGATTAATCATGAAGTCACAGATGTGTTGGAGTGAGTATTGGTCATAAATGTGTTGGAATGTGTATGGGTTTCGATTACGATTATAGTAAGCGACGAGCATTAGTCCTTTGGGAATTTCATGAGAGTAAAGGCTTGTAATTTGATCGTTGTCCTCATGGTTAGGAGATCGTGTTCGGGAACCATGTTGGGTGGGTATATGGGTGTGCCTGGACGTGGTTATGATATGAGTAGCATCAGATCTTGTATAAAATGATGTGGTCGCTTTACTGTCTCCCTCACAAGTGCTAAGCGCACGAGCTTCGAGAAAACCATGAAGGGGTTTGATGGTGCGGTTGGCTCAGTGCTTAAATAGTGTATCATGAGTGCGATGTGTCTCGAGATGTTTATTGATAGAATAGAGGTTGTTTGTGTTTGAATCTGGGGTTAAGGGTGGTTATGTTGTTCTGCCCTTGAGAATGAAATGTGGAGAGTACAGTTCAACAGCGTTGCTGTATGGTTTAGGTGGCCTAGGGTTGACAAGAAAAAATTGTGAATTCGAAGTGTATTTAGTCGTTCTTATGCTCGGAGAGTGGAAGTGTGGATGATGTTTGTACAGTCGTCGGAGTTATGGGTAACTCTGGGTGAAAGCTCTCAAATTGGGTCTCCTTCGATTAATGGTTGTGACGCCCCATCCTCCAGGCACGCCAAGACATAAATAAATATAAATAAAGAGATATTCTAGCCATTCATTCATATTTATATACGTTAATTATTACATTAAAAAGGAGTTCTGAACTGCTTAAAAGTACATAACGATTACAGTTTCACTAAGAAATTTAAAAAATTACACTAAGCACGGGGAAACTGAACAATAGAACAAAAGGCAAAGATTCAAATCTTCAACAAGCATTGTTGGGGTCCGCTGGCACCTGCCATTCACTCTGCCCTTCAATTCTGTCTTCTTCTTCGAAGGCAACTTTCTCAAGGAACTCCTCCTCACCTGTGGCACGAATGCCATGAGCCAAAAACTAGTAGAAAAACACTCTAACCTTCTAACTAATCTCACGGCACAAAATTTACCGCAACGCATGCCAAGTAACACTTAAGCACACTTCTAAGTCATTAAACTCAAAAGTAACAACACACCAACACATCTCATATCATTTAAGAACACAATAGCCCCTATTTTGTTATTACGATGCCTTTTCGGTTTATTTTCGATTCTCAATTTTTAAAGTGTTTAAAGAAATGAGTTGAGAGATATTTTAAGTGATATTAGACATGTCACGCCCCAAAATTTGGACCATGTGAAACACCCACAAACAACCATACAAAACTAAAAAGTAACACCCAACCCGATGTTTTACTCTCAACATAAAAGCATACATGCATTAAATATAATCGCCAACAGACTTATAATACACGGTTTCAACATCGAAAACATGTAAACATACATGGTCCAAAAAGAAACAAAAAGAAAGACTACAAATCTTCTGCCCCTCCAGCACCTTCGAATCAACCTGCGTGACCGGTACTTGAAAAACATTTCAAATCCCACACTGTGAGCTAAAGCTCAGCAGAAATTAGACAAACATGGAATAAAAGCTAAACATGCTAGCAAATGTAATATGTATGTTACAACTCACTTGAGCATAAAAACAAAAGTTTAAAAATAGCTTAATATCATGACCCATAAGAGCCTCGAAAACAGTTTGAAAATTTTTTTATATACATAAAGATTTGCTACAATGCTTTACATGCAAAGATCTACTCTGACGAGCCCCACAGACAATACAGATATAATAAATACAACGACTCCTGCGAGCGCCTCATGCAACAAAGATATATACGTAGCAATGACTCTCATGAGCCCCTCATGCAACATTGATCTATAGGCAATGACTCTCACGAGTCCCCCATGCAACACAGATATATACGCAACGACTCTCACGAGCCCCATCTACTATGCTGTTTACCAGAGTTAACCTATGCAGCACATACAACTCATGCAACACACGCAACCCAGATAACGTACCTCGTGCAACACACGTAACACATGCCTCTTCACACGACACAATACATGCATCTCACACAACGCACCACGTGCAACACACGCAACACATGCCTCTTCAAGACCACTTTTCCATCCTTCAGATACTCGCACACAGATGCATCATTAGGACCACTTTTTCATCCCTCCGATTCCCATGCACATGCATGCATTGTAACTAGAGTTAACATATATCGAACCACTTTTTCGTCCATCGTTAACCAGAGCTAACGTTCATCGAACCACTTTTTCATCCATAGTTAACCAGAGTTAACCGTTATTGGACCACTTTTCCATTCATCACAATCATACACATATAAATAAAACTAGAGTTTTATATACCCAAGGACCATATATCTGTTCTACAACATGCATGAATAAAACCATGTATAAACACTACATTTCACATAACGAAGCCACTCGTCACATAACCCGCCACGACATCACATGCCACACAACCTGATACGACATGACATGCCACGCAACCAGATGTCTACTCACCCAGACGACCCGTCCACTCACCAGGACGACCAACAACCTACAAAACAAAACCTAACCCAAAGACCAATACCAAACTTCCCACAGCGATTTTCTTAAATGTTTTCACAAAACCCCATATTTTTCCCAAAACCCTTTTTTAGAAAAGAACATCGGAACCAACACGTCCCGTATACAATGATGAACAAACACCACGCACACAACTGTGCACCAACACCCTGCATCTAACCATGCACGTCACCCCCGAGGATGACAACAAGATCTAAACAAATATCCGAGTCCCTAACATGACCCCCAAGGCCACAACACGACCTCTCAAAACAACCAAATCAACCCCAACCGCACTTCAGTCGACTAAACCCTATAAGTCAGTCGACTAAAAAGCTACTAAAAACCAAAAACTCAACATAGACCCAAGTCAATCAACTGGATCATTACCTCCAGTCGACTGAAACATCCTACTGTCGACCTAGTCGACTGAACCACCTAGTTTAGTTGATCAAACCACGATCAAAATTGATTCTCGCTACTAGAACAACCCTTTTAAACTCGGAATCAAAGTATCTAAACTCCTTTTCGACACCCTTAGACATACTCAAGCCCACAACAACAAGGAAACACCAAAAGAAATGCCTCAAAAGCCGTTTCATCCAACCAAAATCACCCGAAAATATTTTGAACCAAAACCTAACTTTTCTAAACATGAGTAAATTTTTTATGCATTTTTAACCAGTAAAAACACATATAATCACACGTAGAACCCTTGTAAGACATGAGAGTTTAGGATCCTATCTTGTTGAGCCAAAAAATTGACGCCTCGAACCACGTGCAAAAAATAAACTTCGTTAGAATGAATTTCCGTCTGGATGAATGCGTAGCCCACCATGAGAATGCTAAGTATCTGCTGTTTGATAGTAAAAAATTGAGCCCCAAGCCCCTGAGAAGTTAGAGAGAAGGCAGAGCTTTTGGTTGGTTTCAAATCTAGAGGGATGAAAATATCTTTGGAAAAATATCTAGGGCAAGATATATATAAGCCACGAATATATATATATATATATATATATATATATATATATATATATATATATTAAAATATTAAAGTAATTTATTAAAATTTATTTTAT
>JAULJZ010212991.1:0-18485 GCA_032270985.1 Heliamphora pulchella | reverse complement strand
ATTGGAGTTTAGTTGGTTTGAATTAATACTTTGGGAATGAATGTGATTGCAATGATGTGAAGAAGATTAGTTTCTTTATATTAGACTGTGATTAGGAGTTGTGAATCGGGCAATGCTGGAGTATATTGTATTGTTTATGTTTGATAGGTTTATTAAAATATGTGATAGTTCAAAAAACAGAGGGGACTTTGCCGAAATTTTTAATTTTTATACTTATATTATATTATAAACTTGAGTTATTTATTTTAAAATGAGTTAAAGAAGTTCTAGTAATAGAAAGAACGGGTTATAATATGAGAATCACGCGCCTCGGGTTTGAGGGCGTGACATTCAGCTTTAGTACCACTAGACCCAAACTGGGTCGTGGTGTATTTCTATTATTGAGTTATACTCATAGAAGAATTCAGAGAATTTAGCGGTGTATTTTATACTTGTTCTTCAACTAACCATATGGAAAATTGAGATAGTGTTCATGTGAATTTTCATAACATTTAGTGGCTGAAGTGTCACTTTTCTTCATAAAATTTCATGTTTCTGTTCTTGGTTTATTGTTCATAGCATAGTTGCACATAGAAGAGTGGAGTGCCCATGGAAGCTTATGCATATTATATCATAGTTTGCCTAACATAGCTATTTTGTTTTATTTATTTTAAGATTTATTTTTCTCTCATCCCAAAAAGTTAGAAGTATATAATTATTGAAATTTTAAATTTAACTATTTTATCTTCTCTTATTTTTGTTGGCAACCAAATTGACAAATAGAAGCGATTGACATATAATGTTCTTTTTTTTTTCTTCTACAAATTGCAGATGTCAATGTATCAATGGTTGATGGTCATGCTGGAATAACATTTCTTCTCATTTTCTCACATGTATGGTCTTGTGTTTCTGTTTCTTTTGATTGCTCTTTAGATTTTGATTTGAATGAGATGATATTGATTTATGTTTTTGTTTTTTTATTGTCCTTCTGTCTCTGTTTTAGAGTTTTTGGAATCTCTCTACCCAACAACAGACAATATGCTAGCTGATAAGAAACAGGTTAAAACATTTTTATTCTCGCTTGCTTTCTCTTTAGTGTTTTTTTTTGGGGAGTGGGGGAGTATTAACGATTGAGTTTCTTTTTGCTCTTTTGTATATTTAGTTGCTTAGATGAGAGTTATTGCTAAAATTTTGTCGTCACATCTCATTTCCATAAAAGGTTAAAAATGAAAGAAGAAAATTACTGCAAGTAGAATAAGTTCTAGAGAGGCATCTAGAGAAGCTCCAGCCAAGGTCTAGAAAAGGTAGATGATGATTGTAATGATAGCGGTGAAGACAAAAAAATGACAAAGGTAGAAGAACTTGATCAAGGAAAGCAAAACTAAAAGAACATGGGGCCAGTAAAGTGAAAAAACTTCTTGAAGTTGCACCAAGCATATTGCTTATGTTACATACTGTTGTTTGTCAAAACAATTAAAATTTTAATCTTTATATGACTGAATGAATTTATTATTTCTTCCCAAACTGATATACTGTGTCAATTTGTTTTGGATGAAATTACTTATATAACAGAATTTTAAAGTTTTATTCTATATTATGGCTTTGTTAATTTCTATTAAGTGTGTTTGAATGAAACAAAATATTTGAGGTGGTCAAATATAATATAATACTTTTGGCGATGAACTCATTTGTGAACAAAGATTTACTATTAGCGACACATTTTAATGTGTCGGCAAAGTATTAAAATTAAAAATATCGTAATTACTTTTGGTGATAACTTTTATCATTGGCAAAAGTGTCAAAACAGCCTAGATATGAATATTTTTGCCAACGGATCATGTATTTGCCGACACGAAATTTAGCTTATTGGCAACGCAAAGCCATGTTGGCAAATCCATTTTTTTTGCCAACGTATAAACTACACGTTGGTGAAACTTTTTGGTGGCGCCTTCATACCAACGACCTAGTGACACACTAATTTGTGTCGGCAAACACTATTACCTACTCAATTAGACTTTTACCGATGATTTTTGTTGCGTTGGCAAATCTGTTTTTTGTTATAGTGTCCATATCTGAATTCATAACATTTTGCCAAAGATTTACATATTTGTCCTAGAGTGCTTCATTATAGTTACAAGGTTCAATATCTAGTTCTACCGGAATCCTGTCAAAAGACTCTCTCAGGAACATACACCAATTGGGTTGATGAACAATCCTCCCACTACGACAAGACACTACCTGCGTTTGTGTACTAGCAGTAACGCGCTGTGTAGAATCTGAACCCTGTGCACCATTATTCACATGCTCATCTGCCATGTAAATGGTGGCATCCTGATCTGGTTCAGGATCAGCACCTGTCCCGATAATCATCCCACTATGACGAGGCAATGGGATATCAGTGATTTGTAGTTCCTCTTTCGTTCTACTGGTATTTTCTCTCAATTCTTCTAGAATAATTTTACATTTGGGCCTATGGTTCATAATATAATATTCTTTCAAGAATCGGATATTGGTACTAAGAATGATCTCCTGATCCTTAGAATTATAAAATAAACTACCATTCGTTCCCTTGGGATACCTGACAAAGAAATAGATTTTAGTCCTTAGTTCCAACTTACAGCACATGTGCTGGATACTCTCAAATTCAAATATGTCTATACTAGGCTTGCGCCCGGTCCATAATTCTGTGGGAGTAGAAGGTATTGACTTAGAAGGTACTAAGTTAGAATATAAGTCGATGTCTCTAATGCAAGTCCCTAAAACGAATTGGGTAAATTCGAATAACTCATCATCAACCTTACCATCTCTATAAGAGTCCTATTCCTTCTTTCTGTTGCACCGTTCTGCTATAGAGTGCCAAGTGTTGTCAACTGAGATATAATCCCTTATGACGATAAGTAGTCCCTAAACTCTCCAAAGAGGTACTCGCCACCAGGGTCGAATCTGTGAGACCCGAACCCGTCTTTTTATGATATATGCATATTAGGCGTTTTTCAACGCTTTTTGCTTTTGCTTGTGTATATGTGTTTTGATACATGTTTGAGTTTAAATAACCATGTGGGGTTACTTCTTGTGGGTATAGGGAGTTTTGGTGCGAATTTCAAAAATTTTTAAAAAAAAAAGATATTTTGGAGGCCTATAAATATCTGGAGTTAGATATTTTTTAAAAGATGTTTTCAAAATTTACTCCCTATGTTTCCTCCATTTTATCTCTGCCTTTTCTCTAACTTCTCGGGGGCCTGGAGCTTGGTTTTTGACAAACTAACTGCTGATCCTTGTCCTCGGTATCGTGGTCTCCGCTTTCATCCGGACAGAATTTTATTCCGGCGAAGCTCAATTTTGCACGTGGTTCGAGATATCGAGTTTTTAACTCATCGAGGTAGGATTTCAAAATCTACAATTAAAGGGTGTTACGTGCAATCATATGTGTTTCTACCATTTAAAAACGCATGAAAAATGATTTATGTTCAAAATCGAGTTTTGGGTTAAAACCATTTTTCGGCATTTTGGTTGGATGAAATTGGATTTGAAGGATCCTTTTTGAGGTTTTATGATAGTCCTAAGCTCGGGTATGCTAGAGGATATCAAAAACAGGTGTTTGGAGGTTTGACTTGAGGTTTGGAGGTGAAACCCGTAGCCAAAAATATTTTTCTGGGCTTGGTCAGTCGATTGGACCCTCTTGGTCAGTCAACTGGATCATCTTTTGGGGAGTTCAGTCGACTGAACCTCTCTAGTCAATTAACTGAAGTGGTTCTGCTTTGGATCTTTGCTTTTCCAGAGTATTTTTCAGTCGACTAGTGGGTGAGCCCAGTCGATTGAATAGTGGGCTGTGTGTTTGGTGGTTGGGTGGTTCGATTTTGATTGCCCAAATGGTTTTCTATGGTATTTAGTTGATTAAATGAAAAGGTTAATCAATTGAAATACTATTGGATTCGTGATTCGGATGTGTGACCATTCGTGGTTTTCAAAAGGAGGTTTGAAAATGGTGAGTTTGGTGAAACTTGTGATAAAACGTGTTTTGTTGAAGGTTTGGAGCTAGCCTGTGGGATTGAGTCTCAACTTCTAAAGCGTCTTAGATGAAAATATGATTTTACATGTTTGTTTGATCTCCATGGTTCATGGATGGGATCTCCCTTTTATATACATGTGTTGTATATCTGTTTTGTGGATCGGTTTTTAAATGTCTTCCATAGATGTACCGTAACAGTAGTTGTGTTGAGTTGGGGTTCTATTGCTCCTTGGTAGAAGTCCAAAAACGTGTGCAGAGTGCGTTTGCTACAGTCTCTTGGGTTAATCCCCGTAAACGTAGTTTGGTTATGCTTCGTCCATCGATCGTGGAAATTCATAAAGAAGTCTGTTGTCTCGTGAGTGGCTATGTTGTTGTAACATCGTATAGAACTTGTCATTACTTAGCAGACCTCGAGGGTTTTAGAGTAATGGACAGGAGTCTATAGTTGTTGCCTTTGTCCATGTGTGTGGCAGAGTCAGTACATAGGATTACATTTTATCTTTCTCCTCGGCTGTGTGGTCCGAGTCGAGCATACTATGTTTTTACTGCTTTCCCTTAACTGTGGCATGATATCTGTCAGGATGATATGCATAGTTTCAAGGATAGAAAATTGATGGTTTTTTTTTTGAAAAACCTTTTTGCTCCTGTGGTTGAGCTTGTATGATTATGATTGCATAACATACTTTACAGCTTTATTATTTGTTCCTATTGGGCTTTAGCTCACGGTGTGAGATTTTGCTGTAAAAATATTTTCAGGTGACCGTGTGGAGTTGACCTAGATGCAGTGGTGACGGAAGACTTGCTGTAGTTTTTCCCTGTTTTGAGACATATACTTTTACATGTGATGCCTGTGAAGGCTGATATGTACGCCTTGTAGTGATATACTTATTCATGTATGAGAATGCATGTTTATTGTTATGAGAGCTGAACTTGAAAAATCTTTTATTCAAATGTTGTATATTTTGATTTCCAACTGTAAAACCTTATTTTCATAAATCGGTGTTTTGGTGGGCTTTTGCGTGACCTGGTGTTTGGGGTGTGACAACTTGGTATCAGAGCTCTGGGTTCGAATACCTAAGAGCTGTGGGAATGTGGGTACATCACCTTGTGAGGACGTATGTGTGCTCGATTGGATGTGTTAAAGCATTTTCCTAACATTAGCATGATAGCTTGTGGTGTATACGTGTGTATGGAGGTTGGACCTTAGGATTGATTAGTATTGCTTCCGATCATTGGATTAACACACTTGGGTGCCATGTTAGAGACGCGTTTCGCGGACGTGATTTCTAACAAGGAATCTAAGTAGGTTGTCCAGAGTGATGAGTCCTTCTTGTTGGTTCTCCTCGGTATGTGAGATGTGATGACATAATTTTAAGTGGTTATGTGTTAGCATGCATATGTGTATCATGTCTTTTATGTTGGCAATAACATGTTGTATGGATGCTTATCCTGTTATACTGCTTTCGTATAGAGTTATGTCCACGCAGGGAGGACGAGGCCATGGTCGAGGCCGTGGCCGTAGTTCTGGCCGAAGGGACGTTCCAGTCTTAGATGTTGGGGATGCTAATGCACCCCAAGGACTGGTTGGCGAGGGAGATCTGTTGCGTGAGATGGTCGGATCCATCGGCAACTAGTTGAGGCCTCTAGGGGCAGGGAGAGTGCACCTGAGCCGAGGGCGACGGTCGTGATGCGTGAATTTCGCCGTCTGCACCCTCCTACCTTTTCTGGGGATCCCAACCCCACAGTAGCCACTGAATGGCTGGAGTTGATCACCAGGATCTTGGACACACTTCAGATAGAGGAGGATGATTTGAGGGTTTCATTTGCAACCTTCCAGCTGAGGGAGAGTGCTCACACATGGTGGAAGTTTGCCAGGACCATAGTCGGAGGCACTTAGGAACCATTCACGAAGGTATTTCTGGAGAAATACTTTTCGGCAACACTTAGGTATTGCTATAGAGAGGACTTCCTTTTTTTGACGCAGGGGACTATGACAGTGGTTGAGTATGAGTCTGAGTTCACCAGTTTATCCCGGTTCGCACAGGAGATCGTGTCTACTGATGAATTTTGGGCGAAGAGATTTGAGAGGGGTTTGAGACCCGCTATCAGAGATAGGGTGGCGGCATTTCAGATGCAGGTCTTTACAGAGTTGGTACAAATGGCCATGAAAGTGGAAGAGACGCTGAATGAGACGCGTAGAGACGAGACAGTTGGGATCAGCAGGACGGGGGATGTGCACAGTCCCGGGGATGCAAGGACAAGCGTCAACGGACATCTGGTCTGAGTTCTTATCCCGTGGGGTCGTATCCGCCACAGTCTTCTGTATCCACACATCCCGTGGTCTCAATGGGACGATAGGATCAGAGGGAGCTTATTTGTCATAGATGCCAACGACCAGGGCATCGTGCGGCCTAGTGTCGGAGTGCAGCACCAGTTCAGGCACAGTTCTAGTCGCAGACGCCTGGAAGAGGACCACCAGCATGCTTTGAGTGCGGCCAGTCTGGGCACATCCGTACAGACTGCCCCGGAGGAGGGAGTACGCGGGGTACAACTGGAGCACCTGTCACATCATCTAGCCAGGGACGACAGATGTATCAGCAGCCTAGAGCTCAAATGTCCAAATTTACAAAGGGAGGCGCCTCAGTGCAGTCAGGCAGACAGTCCGTAGTGCAGGGCCACAGTGGACCGGCCAGAGCTTATGTTCTAGCAGATCCCAGTTCATCCAGAGCACCGATCATATGCGATGTTGCTGCCACCACCTCCATGATCAGAGGTACTCTTCTAGTCTTTAGATCATGAGCCAGTGTTCTTATCGACATGGGAGCATCACATTCGTTTATATCATCTGCTTTTGCATCTGCTTTGGGGTTGGAAATGGACTAGTTGGGTAGTACTTTGAGCGTAGAGACCCCAGTCAGTGGGAGTGAGACGTTGAGTCTTGTCTGTAGATCATGTGTGTTGGAGGTCGCCGGTCATTGTTTAGAGTTCGACTTCATTATTCTAGACATGACCGTGTTTGATGTCATCCTAGGAATGGGTTGACTGACCTCCTATCGTGCCTTTATCGACTGTGAGCGACGAAGGGTAACGATTTGTACACCAGCGGGAGATTTTTTTTGTTTTGTTGGTGACTGAGATGAGGGCTTGGTGTCTATGTTGGGTGTTGTGTGGAACCAGGGCAACCTGGGTTCCGTCTTTGCAGCTCTCATGTTGGATGAGGAGGTTGGCAGTCGAGGAAAGTTACCTCCAGTGGTTTACGACTACTCAGTTGTCTTTCCTGACAATCTGTTTGAGTTTCCACAGAGCCGTGAGGTAGAATTCTCTATTGATCTAGTTCCCAGAGCTGCTCCCATATCTATACCATCTTATCATTTTGCACCCACTGAGTTACGTGAACTCAAGGTACAGCTTCAGGAGTTACTAGACAGGAAATTTATACACCCGAGTACTTCACCGTGGGGATCTCCTGCTCTTTTTGCGAAGAAGAAGGATGGATCTTTGCGTTTGTGTATCGATTATCGAAAATTGAATCAGGTAATAGTGAAGAACAAGTATCCGATGCCGAGGATATATGATTTGTTCGATCAGTTGAAGGGGTCGAGCTGCTTTTCGAAGATCGATCTGCGATCAGGATACCACCAGTTGAGGATTAGGGACGAGGACATAGCGAAGACCGCCTTCCAGACTCGCTATGGTCACTATGAGTCTTTGGTCATGCCGTTCGGTCTGACGAACGCACCAGCCACATTTATGAGTTTGATGAACCAAATTTTTCATCTTTATCTGGATAGTTTTGCGGTAGTGTTTGTAGATGATATTTTGATATATTCACCCACTAGGGAGGCGCATGAGGAGCATCTGCGTATCGCACTACAGACTTTGAGAGAGCATTACTTGTATGCAAAGTTCGAGAAGTGCGAGTTCTGGATGTCTGAGGTGAGGTTTCTTGGACACGTTGTGTCGACAGACAGAGTAGCTGTGGATTCGTCGAAGATTGATGGTGTGATAGGTTGGGAGCGACCGAAGAATGTCTTCGAGATCCATAGTTTTATGGGTTTAGCAGGTTACTATCGGCGGTTCGTGAAGGAATTTGCGAGACTTGCTGCACTGATGACGCGTCTGACGCGGAAGGGAGTTGTGTTTGTCTAGAGTGAGTCTTGTGAGTCGGCATTCCAGGAGCTGAAGATGAGGTTGACTAACGCGCTAGTGTTGATCATTCCAGAGCGAGGCTTGGGGTATATAGTTTACTGTGATGCATCACCCGACGGTCTTGGCTGTGTTTTGATGCAGGAGGGGAAGGTTGTAGCCTATGGTTCTCGGCAGGAAAAGATGCACGAGAAGAACTACCCAACACACGATTTAGAGTTGGCAGCCGTGGTCTTTGTCTTGAAGACATGGCATCACTATCTTTATGGTGAGAATTTTGAGGTTTTCTCCGATCACAAGAGTTAAAAATACTTATTTTCGCAGAAGGACCTGAACTTGCGCCAACGACGATGGATGGAGTTGTTGGAGGATTATGATTTTGACTTGTAGTATCACCCAGGGAAAACCAACGATGTGGTTGACGCTCTCAGTCGGAGATCTCACGGGTCGTTAGCAGCTGTGGCTATACGTGAGTGGGACATGCTTAGAGAGGTTAGTGAGTTTGATTTGAGTCTTGGGGAGACAGCGATGAGTGCTACTTTGTTTTTAGTAGTTACTCGACCAGCGTTGATAGCACGTGTACTAGAGGTCCAGCTGACGGATCTAGAAGCTTAGATGATATGAGATCAGGTTGCTAGTGGGGAGGATACTGCAGGATGGATTGTTGGCTCAGATCAGAGTCTAAGGTTGGCTGGGAAGTTGTTTGTGCCAGAGTCATGCCAAGCTGATCTACTACGTGAGTGTCATCATTCTCGCCTTGCAGTGCATCCTGGTGGCACGAAGATGTATCATTACCTTCGTCGTCAGTTCTGTTGGACGGGAATGAAGAGAGATGTGATTCAGTTTGTTTCATGGTGCCTCACCTGTCAGAAGGTGAAGGCGGAACACTAGCGACCGGTAGAATTACTACAGTTGCTGCTTATATCAGAGTGGAAGTGAGAGAACGTCACGATGGACTTTGTGTCAGGGATTCCTCAATCACCTAGGGGACACGACGCCGTGTGGATTGTGGTTGATAGGTTGATGAAGTCTACACACTTTCTTCCCGTCCAAGTGAAGGATTCAGTGGAGAGACTGAGTAGGTTGTATGTCAGAGAGATAGTCAGGTTGTATGGAGTACCTATGTCTATTGTTTCTGATTGAGACCCGCGTTTCACGTCACGCTTTTGGCAGAGTCTACAGGAGGCTTTGGGGACGAACTTGATGTTCAGTATAGCTTTTCAGCCACAGACGGATGGCCAGTCTTAGAGGACCATTCAGATCTTAGAGGATATGTTAAGAGCATGTGTACTTGATTTCAGAGGTTCGTGGGAGGATCATCTACCGTTAGCAGAGTTTACATACAACAACAGCTATTAGTTCAGTATTGAGATGGAACCGTATGAGGCTTTATATGGTAGGCCATGTAGGTTACCAGTATGTTGGATAGATGTGTGAGAGGCCACTGTTTTGGGGCCCTACATGGTACGAGAGACGACAGAGAAGGTCGCTGTGATTCACCAGCGCCTACTGACAGCATAGAACCGTCAGAAGGGTTATGCAGATCAGAGGAGGAGGCATTTGGAGTTCGCTGTGGGGGATCATGTGTTCCTAAAGGTCTCATCACGTAGAGGTTTAATGAGGTTCGGTCGTAGCAGGAAGCTATCACCGCATTTCATTGGACCTTTTGAGATTCTTGACAGGGTTGGAGAGGTTGCATATCGTTTGGCTTTTCCACCTCAGTTAGTATTTGTGCACAACGTCTTTCACGTTTCTATGCTTTGGAGGTACGAGCCTTATCCATCACATGTGTTAGATTGGGCTGAGCTGCAGGTTGATGAGGATGGTACTTATGAGGAGCGTCTAGTGAAGATTCTTGATATTAAGGAGCAGGTGTTACGGGGCAAAACAATTGCTTATGTCAAGGTTCTATGGCTTCATCACGGGGTTGAAGAAGTGACATGGGAGCTAGAGTTTGGGATGCGTTCTAGATACCCAGAGTTGTTTACCTCGTGACCTTGTTGCCAATTTTGGGGCCAAAATTCCTTAAGGGGGGGAGAGTTGTGAGGCCTGGACCTGTCTTTTTATGATACATGCATATTAGGTGTTTTTCAATGCTTTTTTCTTTAGCCTGTGTATATGTGTCTTGATACATGTTTGAGTTTAAATAACCATGCGGGGTTGCTTCCCGGGGGTATAGGGAGTTATGGTGCGAATTTCAAAAATTCAAAAAAAAAAAGAAATTTTGGAGGCCTATAAATATCTGGAGTTAGATATTTTCTAAAAGATATTTTCAAAACTTACTCCCTAAGTTTCCTCCATTTTCTCTCTGCCTTCTCTCTAACTTCTCAGGGGCCTGGGGCTTGGTTTTTGACAAACCAACAGCTGATCCTTGTTGTCGGCATCGTGGTCTACGCTTTCATCTGGATGGAATTTTATTCCGGCAAAGTATAGTTTTGCACGTGAATCGAGACGTCGAGTTTTTAACTCACCGAGATAGGATTCCAAATTTTACAGTTGTTAAAGGGTGTTATGTGTAATCATACGTGTTTCTACCGTTTAAAAATGCATGAAAAGTGATTTATGTTCTAAATCGGGTTTTGGGTTAAAATCATTTTTCGGCATTTCGATTGGATGAAATTGGATTTGAAGGATCCTTTTTGAGGTTTTATGATAGTCCTAGGTTCGGGTATGCTAGAGGATATCAAAAACAGGTGTTTGGAGGTTTGATTTGAGGTTTGGAGGTGAAACCCGTAGCCAAAAATATTTTTCTAGGCTTGGTCAGTCGACTGGACCCTGTTGGTCAGTCGACTGGATCATCTTTTGGGGAGTTCAGTCGACTGACCCTCTTAGGTCAGTCGACTGAAGTGGTTCTGCTTTGGATCTTTGCTTTTCCAAAGTGTTTTTCAGTCGACTGGTGGGTGAGCCCAGTCGACTAAATTGTGGGCTGTGTGTTTGGTGGTTGGATGGTTCGGTTTTGATTGCCTAAATGGTTTTTTATAGTATTTAATCGATTAAATGAAAATTTTAGTCAATTGAAATACTATTGGATTCGTGATTCGGATGTGTGAACATTCGTGGTTTTCAAAAGGAGGTTTGAAAATGGTGAGTTTGGTGAGACTTGTGATAAAACGTGTTTTGTTGAAGGTTTAGAGCTAGCTTGTGGGGTTGAGTCTCATCTTCTAAAACGTTTTGGATGGAAATATGTTTTTACATGTTTGTTTGATCTCCATGGTTCATGGATGGGATCTCCCTTTTATATACATGTGTTGTATATCTGTTTTGTGGATCGATTTTTAAATGTCTTCCATAGATGTATCGTAATAGTGGTTGTGTTGAGTTGGGGTTCTATTGCTCCTTGGTGGAAGTCCAAAAACGCGTGCAGAGTGGGGTCGCTACGGTCCCTCGGGTTAATCCTCGTAAACGTGGTTTGGTTATGCTTCGTCCATCGATCGTGGAAATCCGTAAAGAAGTCTGTTGTCCCGTAAGTGGCTATGTTGTTGTAACATCGTATAGAACTTGTCATTACTTAGCAGACCTCAAGGGTTTTAGAGTAATGGACATAAGTCTATTGTTGTTGCCTCTGTCCATGTGTGTGGCAGAGTCGGTACATAGGATTACATTTTATCTTTCTCCTCGACTATATGGCCCGAGTCGAGCATTCTGTGTTTTTACTACTTTCTCTTAACTGTGGCATGATATCTATCAGGATGATATGCATAGTTTTAAGGATGGAAAACTGATGGTTTTTGAAAAAAAGAATCTTTTTTGCTCCTGTGGTTGAGCCTGTATGTTTATGATTGCATAACCTGCTTTACAGCTTTGTTATTTGTTCCTATTGGGTTTCGGCTCATGGTGTGAGATTTTGCTATAAAAATATTTTCAGGTGACCATGTGGAGTTGACCTAGATGCAGTGGTGACAGAAGACTTCCTGTAGTTTTTCCCTGTTTTGGGACATGTACTTTTACATGTGATGCCTGTGAAGGCTAGTTTGTACGCCTTGTGGCAATATACTTATTCATGTATGAGAATGCATGTTTATTATTATGAGAGTTGTACTTAGGAAATCTTTTATTCAAATGTTGTATATTTTGATTTTCAACTGTAAAACCTTATTTTCATAAATGGGTGTTTTGTTGGGCTTTCGCGTGACCCGGTGTTTGGGGCGTGACAGGATCGTAGTGATTTGATACTTTTACCCAGACGCTTTTTCACCTCTGCCTTGAATTCTTTGAATTTCTCAAAACATTCAGACTTACAGTGCATTAGGTAAATGCATTCATACCATGAGTAGTCATCAATGAAATTGATAAAGTACTCAAAGCCACCTTTAGCCGGGATAGTTATAGAACCACACACATTAGAGTGAACCAGTTCTAACAGTTCTTTAGCTCTATAGCCTGTGGCCGAAAAGGGCCTCTTGGCCATCTTACCCTCTAAACAGGACTCACAGACTGAAAGTGCCTCCACTTCCAATGAACTCAAAGGTCCATCTTCTACCAGTCTATTTATCCTTTTTAGATTAATATGACCCAAGCGTAAGTGCTAAAGAAACGTTTGGTTCATTAAAGAAGGATCCTTTCTCTTATATGATAAATTAAGCATGTTATTCAATTTCGTTAGTTGCAGTGTAGGAGAGATAAGAGATATAACATACAGATCATCAACTAATGTACTAGAACAAATAAAACATTTATTTTTCTTAATAACCACAGAGTCATTAAAATGAACAGAATATTTGTTCTTTATTGAATTAGAAACCGAAATAAAACTCCTTCTAATAGAAGGTACATAAAGACAATCTTTTAAAAGTAAAATTCCATCTCTACTAAAGTTGAGAGTGACATCTCCTATTGCAACTACTGCCACCTTAGTATTATTGCCCATATATAGGTAAATATTTCCATCACTAAGCTGCCTTGTTTTCTAGAACCCATGTATAGAATTGCAGACATGATTAGTGGCTCCCGTATCTACACACCAAATTTCGATAGATAACACCGCTAAACATATTTCAACCATTCTCGTATGTTGTAGGACGGGTATGTGGTCCTATGTGGTCCTTGTGATCATGATGGTTTTTATATGCATGTGTTGCCTTGTATATATGGAGGGCGGATAATGGCCCCATGGTGAAAGTTCGTAAAGTTGCATATGAACGGCGGATAATGGTCCTACGGTGAAAGTCCGTGAAGATATCTGTTGACCCTGGTTGACAAACCATAGTGGGGCGGATAAGGGTTCTTTGGTGAAAGTCCGAGAAGATATGTGAATTGTATGTGATCGATCTGTGGTCAGGGCCCGAGAGAGAGTCGATGTTGGTGTGTATATGCTGTTAGGGCTCGGGTAAGAATCGAGGTTTATGTGTACCTGTTGTTAGGGCTCTGGGGAGAGTCAGTTTAATTCTGTCTATGTTGCATTCGTAGCTCGTAGGAGTCGTGGCTCGTAGGAGTCGACCTTTGGTTGTGTGGCATACTACTATATGTATCATGGATCATGGATTGCATGTATTGTATATTGAGACGAATAGATCAATTTTCTTAAAACTGTATTATCGGCTTGCGGGAGTCGAAATACTGTATTAACGGCCTGTGGGAGTCATAATACTGGAATCGTCTTCAAGGCTCTGATGAGTCAAAAAAAAAAGGTTTTTATCCTCGCTTTCCCATTGCTTGTGAAAATTATTTTTGATGGCTCTTGTGAGTCGTGTTCTAAAACTTTTTTCAAACTGTATTCAAGGCTTGAAAGAGAGTCCAAACCTGCACTTCGATTTCCTAGTATGTTTTGTTTATACTGCATGCCTATCTAGTTTCAGCTGAGCCTTGGCTCACGGTGTGGAATTTGCTTTTCTTCAGGTACCGGTCACGCATGTTGATCTGGAGGTGCTGGAGAGGTGGAAGAATTATAGTCTTTCTTTTTGTATATATCTGTATCATGTATACTTAATACATGTTTCTCGGCGTTGGAGCCTTGTAATGTATGCTTTTGGCGTTTATATACAATGCATGTATGTTTATTTTGAGAGTATATTCTTGGGCAGGGTGTTATGATTGTTTGTTTATGGGTGTTTCACGTGGCCTGGAGTTTGGGGTGTGACACTTTTCCTGTCTACATAGTTTGGTTTCGTTAGTTTGTTTTCTTTGAGTATGGTCATGAGTGGATTGAAAACCATTTTAAATCAGAGAATCACATAATTAAAAATTATTAATTATGACGAGTAAAAATTTTGAATTTTATTTTAAATTTAGTTTCCTCTACCATTTAAAAAAAAATTCACCAGTAGCCTGGAGTCATGTGAATAGCATGTCTTGATGGGAGGACGTCTACTATCAATTGTTTGTCCAGACAGTTCAATTTCTATTAATTTTACTATCTAGGCAACAAACTGTGCCAAGTAAAATTAAATAGCTGATGTAGTTTTGGTTCAATAAATAATAGAAGTGATTCAGATGGAGAAGATACTATTATTTACAGCTAAGTGTTAACCACCACCTAAACCCGAATCAATTGTTTCGCAATGAACCTTTCAGATGGAGAAGTGATCCACACTAACAATTATCCAGAATTATCCCTAAAGGAGGATTGTACTAACAATACCGCAATTAATTCTGTCTGATGGGGAGGAAGGTCTTACTGCCAACATGTAAAATTAATTACATCACTTACGAACTAGTGATGGAGACAACGGGATTTATTGGTAAATAAATTTTCTCTCTTACTTAGTTTTTTAAAATATTTTTGAGGGTTATAAAAACTATTTAATTAAAATAAATTTATTAATTTCAAAAATCACACGATCCAAAAGATTCTGATTTTTTCAAACTATTTTCTTGTGTTTTTAATGTGTAACAAATAAAATATATCAAATTGTTATTTATTTAAAAAATTAATTTTATATAAAAACCAAAAATTTTATTTTATTTTTCAATTACACATTTTTCTAAAAAATAATAATTTATTAAAATTAAAATTAAAATTAAACTTTTTCTTTTAATTAATTTAAAATTCAAAATTAATTTATGATGATTATTTTGTCGCCTCCTCCGACATCTATTTTTGCCCCAATTTGTTTTTTAAAAAATAGCATACGAAATATACTATTTAAAAAAAAAAACTTTTGAAAAGCCCCAAAAGGGCTGTGCCATCGCCGCACAGTGCCACTGCCATCGCTGCCTGTTTCTGCAACATTCTGTAGTTGTTTTGGTTTCGATTTCCAGCCATTTTTTACACTGATATACTTGTGAAATATATCTAGAAAAAATGGCCCAAAAATAGTCTTGAAAAATCATCGAAACAGCCTCAAAGCGCCATCGCCATCGCTGCCCAACGCCACTGCTGGAGCGGCCTATTTGAGCCGCTGTATGTGGTTTTTTTCTCACATTTTTGGACTGTTTTCCAGTCATATTTTATTTCTATTTTGTGCCTAAAAAAATTGCACAAAAATAGTCATGAAAATATCCCAACAAACCACTAAAAACGGCCCGAACCGCTGCCGCAGGAGGCGCTGCTGCCGAGGCTATTTTGTGCTAGCTTTTTGCTATTTTTTTAATCTATTTTATTGCTGTTTTTTATGCATAAAACTTGCAGAAAACCTTATGAAAAACCTATCACAAAATTGTAGAAAAACTACCACGATTTGTGGCTCGAAAATCCCAAACCACCGTCAGTGCCGCTGGTTATGCCGCCGCCTGTTCTTCGTGTTCTTAGACTTTTGAACTTGTTCTTGCATATATCGAACAATATCTAAAGAACATATAAAAACTTTTACATCAAAACCTATGTCCTGAAGACTCATAATCGATCTAAAAAGCCTAAAATTACCACGATCAACTCTCGTGAATAAAAATCAATAATAATCATCATTCAACCATTCAATCAAACATGAACAAAATAATGATCATAAAATCGAGATTAGAACGCCTGCAAAATAAAGTTAGCACAGTTCTAAAACTACCCAATCCCTCAATTAAATCATATTTATTAATCAAAATGGCTCTGATACCAATTGTCAGAGGAAAACTGCCAAGATCATTGATTTGAATACGATTTTTTGATAAAAAATACTAGACAGGCAATCGCCGAAACAAACTCTAATTTAAAACTTTTTGATGTCAAACGATCAAAATAAAAATCGTACTTCCAAAGTTAGATTCGGGATTATACCTTTCGAAATCTGGTAAAATGATTTCGGTTACTGCAACAACTACGAATCTGAATCCTTTGAGTTGAAACTCCGATCAAGCCATCTACTGTATTTTCGATGTGTATCACGAACGTAGGGTGGGCTATGATCCTTCATGAACTAGAATCTACTAAACTAATGAACTTTAGATTTACGTGGAAATCGTAATCTTGAAAGACGACTTATAATTAGGGTTTACCATAATCGTATATATATAGAGTTATAGTAGGGACCTGTAGAGTAAATATGACTTGAGTTTCTAATGTAATTATGAAAACTTGCCTGCCCCTTAGACAATTTATAAAAACATAAATTACAACTCATACCACTAAAGAATCGTAATTGCACTCCCAGCCACATTCTCAAAACCGATTATTCGAGCTCCTGTTATGAAATGCTTAACTCATCTTCCCATATTAAGATTTTCAATACTTGCCAATTAAATTTAATTACTGATAATTTAATTTAATCGGCATCTTTGAAATTCTTTAAGCCCTTCTGCTTAACTTATTTGACTGCCGGATAATTAAATTCACTTGTAGGAATTGGTCCGGTCAAAACTTATAAGCTTCTTTAAGGAGTATCGTTAATCCCGAACAATTAGAATGTAGATTCTATTAATAATTAATATTCTTCATATAATTAATATCACTATCCAACTCACCGAGACTATTGACCTATAAAAGATCGCACACTCTAATGAATCAAAACAACAAATATTAAATATACCAAAATAATAATTATTTTGGGATTAAGAGTATAAGCACTCATAATAACATTCAGGTGTGAATTAATTTATATAGTCAATAAAAAATTAATTTGTGACGCCCCGCCCTCCGGGCACGTCGGGACATACATAAGTATAGGTAACGAAAATATTCTAGCTATTTATTCATATTTAAATATCATAAATAGTACATCATTAAGAGTTTGAAACTGATTAAAAGTACATAACAATTACAGTTTCTCCAACAGATTCAACAAAAATTTATAATACGCTCGTGGAAACCGAACAAAAAAGAACAAAAGGTAAAAACTCAATTCTTCAGCTAGCATTGTTGGGGTCCACTGGCTCCTGCCACTCACTTTGTTATTCAATTTTGTCTTCTTCTTCGGGGGCGACTTTATCAAAGAACTCATCACACTCACCTGTGGCACGAATGCCATGAGTCAAAGCTCAGAAGCAAATTTTCTAAACCGTCTAAAAAACTCACAATAAAATATCCTACAATACATATCGTATAATACCCAACACAATTTAAGGCCAAAGAGACAGTCAATTTAACCTTTTCAACAGGGTAAGCATATATAAGAATAATTGTGCGAGTGCGCGATGCAGATGAATGCAATGCAGATACCCAACCCGACTTGTATCCAGAAATAAATATAGGAGTTCCACTTTAGGACTTATTTCTACTATTGTATGGACTTATTATCATTATTGCCGCCTCAAGGACTTATTGTCATCGCCGTGATGGGACTTGTTGTCATTACCGCCTCAGGGACTCATTGTTATCGCCGTGATGGAACTTATTGTCATTACCGTCTCAGAGACTTATTGTCAATGCCGTGATGGAACTTTATATTATTGCCGCCTTAGGAACTTATTGTCATTGTTGTGATGGGACTTTTTATTATAGACTTTATATTATTGCCACCTTAGGGACTTATTGTCATTGTTGTGATGGGACTTTATAGTATTGCCACCTCAGGGACTTATTGTCATTGCCGTGATGGGACTTTATATTATTGCCACCTCAAGGACTTATTGTCAATGCCGTGATGGGACTTTATATTATTGTCACCTCAAGGACTTATTGTCATTGCTGTGATGGGACTTTATAGGGTTACCCACATTAAAAGTAGGATGCTTGCTTGGTATCAATCCAAAGTATAAATCACCAAAATTAAAGTACTAGTGACGAACCCGTGGTGTTTAATAGTATTCATAAATGACAAATCTTTCTTTTTAGAACATCGAGGACACACTCGAGTTGCTCAGAGGGAATATATCCCAAAATAGTTACAAAATGGCTACCAGGGACGCCCTAGACTAGGAGCCGAGAAAAGAATAATTTCAATATAACCCGACCCACAATGGTAGATACGGAAAGGACTCTGATAACCCAATATGCAAATGTAGGTATGCTCATGATGTGCAATATGCTTCCCGTGTACAATTGATAATA
>JAULJZ010212980.1:7367-18487 GCA_032270985.1 Heliamphora pulchella | reverse complement strand
TATATTAAATAAATAATAATAATAAAAATATATAATATAATATTAAATAAATAAATAATAATAAAAATAAATAAATATAAATAATAATAAAAATAATTAAGATAATAATTACACTAATAAAGTTGCAGTTACAACCTTACAAATTAAATGTAAAAAATCATGATGCGTCATTAATGACAAAATAATAATAATAAGAGAATTAATAATATATATATATATATGGGAAAGTGGCAGCCTCAGGAAGTAGGGTTAGGAGGATTAGAGAATAAAGAAAGAAAAGAAAATAAGAAGAGAGGAGGCCCAGGTGCACACCCCCTCCGCCCACGCCGCCGGCCAACCGCCGCCTCCCTCGCTCACCACCACCGGAGACCTCACCGGCGCCGTCGCCATCCCACGCAATTGGCCTCCGGCTCTCTTTCTCCCTCTCTCAGTTTGTTTTCCCTCTCTCCCTCTCTCTCGGTGGTGGATATTAGGGCACTTCTACTATAATAAGTTACTTTTTAAACTTAATTAATAAAATAAAGATTTTTAAATTTTATTCTCAACCTACGTAAAAGCGTGTTTAGCAATTACGCTTTAATAAAAAGTATTTTTGCTAAACATGCTTTAACCTTAGCCTCGACACAACGTTGATGAAAAAAAATAACAACATAAAAACATTTTTAGCAAACACGTTTTTTGGCCCAATACATAAAATGTTTTTAGCAAACACGTTTTTGATTGATTTCAAATAAAGCGTTTTTGTTAAACACGCTTTTAGACTTATAATTTAAACAAAAAGCATTATTAGCAATAACGCTTTATGTATTAACTAGAAAACGTGTTTAGCAAACACGTTTTCTTAACGGATGAGAATTAATGTTTTCTTCATGGTAAGTACAGTATGAGATGTTTTCACATTTTTAACAAGTTCATCTCAATAAGTTAAATTTTGTGCATATTTTTTATTTAATTTATAAATATTTTTTTATGATCGGATCCGTTTATTACGTAAAATTCAATAAGTTTGTTATCTATATAAAATTTTAGGTTGACCCGATACCTGTAACTAAGTGTTCGCATGATATTCTTTTATAAACAATATAAATAAAACTTATAATTTAAAAAAAAACTTTTAAACAAATGTTATTCAATCACTTAGTTACAGGAATTAAATCAATCTAATTGTTTTTAAAAATAAGAAACTCGATGAGGTTTAAGTAATCAATGGATTCAATTATAAAAATATATTCGAATACTAAATAAATATAAACACGTTATATGTAAAAGTTTTTCATTAAAACTACAAACAAACAAAAAGTTTTTCATCTGAGGTTCTAAAGAAAGTGTTTCTGGCAAAAACGCTTTTAATATAAATATATAAAAATGTTATTGCTAACAACGTTTTCAATGTAAAAATATTTTTGTAAAAAAAGTGTGTTTAGTAAACACGTTTTTAGAGTAACATGTTATTTTAATGGATTGATAGTTTGAAAAATATATTTTGCAAAGAAAGCGTGTTTGCTAAATACGCTTTTACGTAGAATGGGAATTAAGTTTAAAAATCCCTAATTCATTAATTAAGTTAAAAAGTTAACTTATTTTGGTAAAAGAGCCGGTGGATATCACCACCACCCGAGCCACCAGCCACCACTAGAACCACCACCCACCATAACTAGAACCACCACACACCACCACCGAAACCACTAGAACCACCAATCACCACCAATTCACCATGATAACACAACCACTAGTTTTTTCGTCGCGCACCGCCACAACTGTCCACGGCCGCCACCTACTTCCACCGGTCACTACTACCTTTTTGACGGCCTAACACCGCTAGTGAACGGTTCCGATCGCTAGTAAACTGCTCTAGCGAGCCCGAACCAGATAATTATCTTTTTGAGAATTTTTGTTTTAAAAAAACAGTTTTTTCGGCCTAACTTTAGACTACCACATCCGTCACCTCGGATCTCCGCTTCGACCACCGTAAGTTTTGTTTGATCCAACTCACGACCGCCTACGCGTAGCTGCAAACGGCCGTTAAAACTGTCGTCTGAATTTTTCGGACGAGTGTCTCAAAGTTGAGACGAAAAAACAAAAGAGGAGAATCGCACACACACTGTGTGTGCATGGGAGCCTGTGATGCAATTACTTGTCTTTGTTTTGTTTAGTACCAAGTTATGTTTTGTTTTGTCATTAGTTAGATGTTATGTTATAATAATAATAATAATAATAATAATAACAACAACAACAACAACAACAACACACCACTAAAATTATATCCTATAGCAACGGTTATTATCGCTACTATAGAGGTCTCAAATCGCTGCTAAATGTCCTAGCTGTCTATACCAGTTGTGAGACCCTGTACCGCTTTATTTTGATATATATACATGTTGACATATTTCTTTCATGCTATGTGTATCATCGATGCATGGTTTATACTTTAGAGTTATTGAACAGCATGTGTAGATGTGTTGTACACTTTCGTTTAAACCTGTTTGGCTTGGACCCTAAATTCAGTGTTCCACCTAGTGTTGACCGCTCGAGTGGTGGGTGAGCTCTCGAGCGGGGTAGTGGCAGTGTGTGGGTCCGTGTGATGACCGCACGAGCGGTGGGGGTGGCAAGGTGTATGTCGGTAAGGGGTCCGCTCGAGCGGTGTTTGGGCGCTCGAGTGGTGGGGGCCTGGCGCGAAAATCTATAATGAGCGAAAAATATCTTTTTTGGTTACAAAATATCTTTTCGGCCTCTCTCTCTTCTCTCTCTACCCCTTTTCTCTGCCTTCTCTCTAGATTTGAGGGCCCGGGATTTGGTTTTTCGGTAGTTTGTTTGCGGATCCCTGTTGTACGTGCCGTAAGCTTCGCGTTCATCCAGTCAGATTCTCGTTCCGACAAGATCTGATTTTCGAGACATTGGGTTTTGACCCAACGAGGTAGAATTCTAGATTATCCTACTGTATGAGGGTATATTATACAATTGTATGTATTTTCATCGGATAAAAAATATATTAAATGTCATATTTGTGTTTAAACCTTATTTTTCCCGATAAAAAGCATGATTTCTAGCTTTTCTTGGTTTATTACCATATGTGATGTGTGGATGGATGGTTTTCAAAGGGTTTGAAAACGGTGGTTTTAGACGAAAAATCTCGACATTTTTTATGTTTTGGAGGTTTAGAGCTAACTCTCGGGGTTGAGTCTCAGTTTTTGAACGTTTTATTGAAAACGGAGAAAAATATTTTTGAAATATTTTGTTGATCTCCATGTTGATGGATGGATCTATATATACATGTTTAATGTATATTTGTGAAAACGTTTTCATAGTTGAGCTACGGTTCATTTTTTGTTAGAAGACTATCTAGATGTACCGGGATGACAGGTATTTGGCACGAGTTGCCCTCGGTGAAAGTCCGAAAACGTGCACAGAGTAGGTACCTTTGTTATCCTTCGGGGTAATTCCCGTAAAAAAGGTTGGTTTGGGTGCTTTTATCCCTCGGGTTGTTGCCCGTAAAGTCAGCATTTACGTCGTGGTACTCCATATAGAACTTGTCATTACCTAGCGAGTCTTTAACGGATGGGGTCTGGGGTAATGGACATGAGTCTATAGTTGTTACCTTTGTCCCCTTGTGATGGAGTCGGTACATAGGATCTTATTCTTCTTTTTCCATAATGGTACATTCCGTGAGAGAACAATGTTTAGTTACTATTTTTCCTTAACTGTGATTGATTTTTGCACTATTTGCAACACATGGTTTGAATGATGAAAATGGGAGTTTTATATTAATGAAACCATTTTGGGAGACTCGCGGAGTCTGATGAGAAAACTTGGGGTCTATGACGGAAAACCTGTTATGTGGCTTCGTGGTTGAGTTTAGCTCCCACTCTATATGATTGTATGTCCTGCCTGCTTTACAGTTTTATAGTCTATTTCTATTGGGTTTCGGCTCACGGCTGGGATTTTCTGTAAAACTATTTTCAAGTGACGATGTGGATGAGGAGTAGCTTTGGTGGTGCCCGCGGTGGCAGAAGACTTTTGATAGTTTTTCCTTTTTGGTATACCTGTTCCTGAAGGCAAGTTTTGTACACCACAAGGCGATATATTGTATGCATGTTGGAACTATATATTATTTATTTATGAGAAATACTTTGTTGGATATTTCATTGGTTTCAACAGGCGGATTTCATTATATGAAAACTTATATTCTCATAAAACTGGTGTTTGGTGGATTTTCACGTGACCCTAGGTTTTGGGGCATGACAAATTGGTATCAGAGCTCTGGGTTCGAATACCTAAGAGCCATGGAAAAAAGGGTTTATCACCTGGTGGGGTTGATTGTGTAAGCTTGCTTGCATGTGTTTTAACATGCTGATAGCTTTCTGAGCATGATAGTTGTGTATATGTGTGTATGGAGGTTGAACCTCAAGATAGATGAGTCTTGCCTTAGGGCGTTTGGACTAATAGATTTGGAAGCCAAGTTAGAAACGCGTTTGGCCGACGTGTTTTCTAGCAGGAAATCTGAATAGGTTATCCAAATTGACAAGTCCGTCTTGTTACTTCTCCTCGATATGTGAGGTGTGTTTACATGATCTTAAATGACTATGTGATAGCATGATTATGTGTTTGTGTTATGTAGTAACATGCTGTAGGAAAGCTTATCCTGTTTATATTGCTTTCTATAGAATTATGTCTACGCGGGGAGTGCGGGAACGGAGTCGTGGCTGAGGTTGTGGTCCAAGACGTGCGTATGCTCAGGTTCCAAAAGAAAGGAACGTTCCTGCCCCACAGGAACAAGTGGGTGGTACAGATATTGGAGGCGCTGATGTTGTCTAGGAGATGTTGGCCACTATGAGAGCTATGGCATAAGCGACTAGGGCCAGTGTACGGGTTCCTGAGCCAAGGGCTTCTGTAGCTATGAGGGAGTTTCGGCGGTTGGATCCTCCAACCATTTTTGGGGAGCCAGACCCAAAGGTGGCTACTGAGTGGTTAGAAGTGACCACGTTGATCTTCGATACTCTGGATATCGAAGAGGATGGCTTGCGTGTGAGGTTAGCAGCGTTCCAACTGCGAGAAGATGCTAGAGAGTGGTGGAAATTCGCCAAGACCACAGTGGATGGTACGTGAGATGCTTTCACTAGAGCCTTCTTGGAGAAGTATTTCTCGAGATCTTCGAGGGATACTTACCGGGAGGAGTTCCTCTCTCTTGTTCAGGGGAACATGTCTATGATCCAGTATGAGGCCAAGTTCGCGAATCTGTCGCGGTTCGCAGCAGAGATGGTATCGACAGAGGAGTTGCGCACTCGGCGGTTTGAGAGGGGACTCCGACCTGCTATCAAGGATAGGGTTGCAGGTTTGGATGTGGAGGTGTATATCAAGCTGGTGGAGGCTGCTATCTGGGTCGAGAATTCGCTGGCAAATAACCGTAGGGTTAGAGAGAGTGGGAGCCAGCAGGGCAGTGGTGATACCCAGCTCTAGAGGCACAGAAAAAAGCGCCAGAGGTCGTCTGGACCAAGTTCTTGTTCTGTCGGATCGTATCAGCCGCAGTCGTCCACAACTACACCTTTAGTGGATTCGACAGGAAGGTCAGAGCAGAGAGGGTTGACTTGTTATCGATGCGGACAGCCGGGACATCGTGCAGTTGAATGCCTGCAGAAGGGCCAGGCTCAGAGTTCAATATCTGTCCAGTCACAGACGAGAGAACCACCTATCTATTTTGGGTGTGGTCAGTCCGGGCATTTTCGCAGACACTGTCCCAGAGAGGGGAATGTCCAGGGTACGACAGGAGCGCCAGCTGCTTCATCTGTATAGAGGCGACAGACTCCGCAACAGACTAGGGCTCAGCCGTCCAGGTTTGCGGAAGAAGGTGCTTCAGCGTAGTCGGTGAGGCAACCATCGACTCAGGGTTATGGTGGGCATACCAGACTGACACAGGCCAGGGCTTATGTTCTTGCTGATCCCGGTGCTTCTAAGGCACCAGTTGGGTCTGATGCTGTAGCTACTCCAACCATGATCAGAGGTACCTTTCTAGTCTTTAGATCATGGGCCAGTGTTCTCATCGACTCGGGAGCATCACATTCTTTTATCTCTTCTATTTTTACATCTGCATTAGGGTTGAAGGTAGACCCGTTGGGTAGTGCAGTGTGTGCAGAGACCCTTGTCAGTGGGAATGTAGTGTTGAGTAGAGTTTTTAGATCCTGCGAGTTAGGAGTCGCCGGTCGTTGTTTAGAGTTTGATTTTATCATTCTAGACATGGCCACGTTTGATGTCATCCTTGGGATGGATTGGCTGACTACCTACTGTGCCTTTATAGATTGTGAGCAACATAGGGTGTCAATCTATACACCGGAGGGTGACTGCTTTTACTTTGTGGGTGATTGGGATGAGGCTTGAGGTCTATGCCCGGTGCCATACGAGTTCGAGGAAATTTGGGTTTCCTCTTTTCAGCGCTCAAGTTGGATGAGCCGGTTGGGGTTCGAGGGGTGATGCCCCATGTGGTGTGCTACTTGTTCTGGGAGCTGCTCCCATCTCTATGCCATCTTACCGCTTTGCACCGGCTGAGTTGCAAGAGCTAAAGGTGCAGCTTCAAGAGTTGCTTGATAAGGGGCTTGTACGCCCGAGCACGTCGCCATGGGGAGCTCCAGCGCTCTTTGCGAAGAAGAAGGATCGTTCATTGAGATTGTGTATAAACTACAGGAAGTTGAACTAGGTAACGGTGAAAAACAAGTATCTGATGCCAAGGATCGACGACTTGTTTGACCAGTTGAGGGGATCTCGCTGCTTTTTTAAGATTGACTTGAGATCAGGGTATCATCAGCTGAGGATTAGGGACAAGGACATAGCGAAGACCGCCTTTCGAACTCGTTGTGGCTTTGGGATTTTGGGGTTAAAAATGAAGAAAGTTAAAAATATTTTGAAAAATATTTTAAACACCTTGAAAATCAAATTTTGAAAACCCCATTTGTTGAAAATAGAGTCGCCACTTTTTGAAAACCCCATTTGTTGAAAATAGAGTCGCCACTTAGATTTTGAGAAAAACTAAGAAAAACAAAATTGGCTACTGATCTTGAAAACGTTAACCAGAGAAAAAGAATTCGGGGACTAAGGTACGAATCGGGAAAGGTGTACCCCGTTCGCCCAACCGTAAGGTTGGCCTTTACTAATCATCATTGATTCATTAATATAATTTCTCAAATGCATGCAAATAAAGAAAATAGAGGTGAAGAGAGAACAATCAAAATCAAGTATAGAAAATACATAAAATATGTACATAACACTCCAAAACAAATAAGTGTCGAAAGAAAAATTTTAAATCCTATAGTATGCAATTTCTATCTAAAGAATACGTGAAATATACCCACATGTAATGTTATCAAAAATGACTTAAACTAACATGATTTGGTTAAAAGAACAAACATGCTAAGTTGCTAAAATTATCTAAACATAGATTGCACAAAAATAAACTACACAATTTTAAAATAAAGTAATCAAACCCTAAACTAATATGTACAATATGCATATTATCAAATTATCTAAAAGCATGTAAAAATATTATGTTAAAAACTAACCAAAACAATAAGATTTAATAACGAATATTTTATGTATTAACAAGCAAATATTTAAAGCTCTAATTTGAAGAAGAAAGAAATAAAAAAAGCTTACATGCCAAAATAAAATGTTAGAAGATGCTTGTTTAAACTACTAAAAAAAAATCTTGTTGTTTACATTTTATACTTTTTGAACAAAATAAGAGAAAAGAAAAATAATAGAAATAAAATAAACAAATGAGTTTTTAATTATTGTTAGATGAGAAAATTACACTATCAACTTAAAAGATTAAAATAAGAGAAATGAGAAGAACATTAACTAACATAAAATGTATTTTTATTTATTTTGCGCCCTTTGTGGTTAATAAAAAAAATACTATGGAAGACAAATTAAGTTAATAGAGGAAAATTTTAAAGAAGATTTAACATCTTATATTTTTAAGAGAAAATAGAAAAAAATAGAAGAAAATAAAAGAGATGAAAAGAAAAATAGAAATTTCTTTTAAAGAGAAAATTATGATATTTTTTGTGATTTTTGGTTTAACAAAATAAAAGAAAAGAAAGATAAAAATGAATAAAATAAATAAATTTTTTTGTAAAAGGGATGAATACTAATATTATAAGAAGAGAAATGCTAAATGAAATTTTATTAAAACTAATAAGAAAATAAAAGACTAGAAAATAAAATTACACTAATATTGAAAGAAAAGAAAAAAAAAATAGAGAGTATAAGCTAGAAAATGAATATTAAGCAAAAAAATAAAATAAAATAAAGTATTAGTATTTAAAGAAAAGAAAATAAAATAGTTAAAGGAAAAGAGATAAGGTATTATGAGAAAAAATAAAGTTGATTATAAAAGAAAATAAAATGCTACATGAAAAGAAAAGAAAATGCTAGAAAAATTGATTGTATTGAAAAGGAAAGAAAAAGAAAATAAATGAAATGAAAGCAGAAACATTAAACTAGTACATAAAAGAAAAAATAGAAAAAATAAAAATAAAAATAAATGCTAGAATATTAGAATAAAATTAAGAAAGTAAAAGAACACTTAAACTAATATTATAAGCAAAAAAAGGAAAAATAAATGATACATTAAGAAAGAAATTACATTAAGCTAAAGGAAAAAGAAATAAGACCTCTTTTTTAAAAAAAAAACTATATTACACAAAAAAAGTAAATACTAAGAAAAAAAGTTAAGTAGCTATTAAATGAAAGTTAAGAATTAAAATGGAGTATTAAATTAATAATACAATAAATGAAATAAAATAAAATGCTAGTAAAAGAAAATTAGACTAATTAGAGGAAAAGGAAAGTAAATAATACTAGAACATTAATTTAACATAAAAAAAAGAAAGAAAAAGAGAATAAAATGCTAGAATTTAAATAAATGTAATATTGATAATTACAATCATTTTTATGTAAGTGCTTTATATTATAACAATAACGACATTATTTAGTCGTATTGTTAATTGATGTTAGCACAAATTAATGAATTAATTAAAGAAAAAGATAATATACTTAGTGTGAAAGTGTAAATTAAGAAATTAAAGCAACCAAATTAAATAAAATTAAATCAACTAAATTAAATGAAACAATGTAAATGATGGCAAGATTAACTATGCAAATAAAAAAGAATACATGAATTGAGATTAAATATAACCCGATCACCTCAAGAGAGAGAGAATAGGGTTAGAAAAACCGGAGATCCAAGCGAGATACCTGGATTGCTTAAGAATCCTCAAATTGGGGGAATGTGCTTCAACGATCCAATCCTCGAGTGATGATCCAAGCTAGGGTTTGGGACTATCGGAGGCTCGGATCTCGGTATCTCAGCAGGGCTTCGGCGTCGGGGATCGAAATTGCTCGGTATATCGGTAGAGTCTCTCTCACTCAAAATTCCTCTCTGAAAACGCACGCCGGGGTACGGTATTTATAGAATTCTTCAACCAATGAGGTGTTGTCACGTTTTGGGACACGTCAGGCCATTTGAAATTGGCGGCCGCTGGGTTGAAAAAGGTTCCACATGGTTCTATTAGTGGCCGCCACAATGTGAGTTGGTGGTCGCCATGTTGGAGTTGGCGGCCGCCACTTTTGACTAGGGTTTCCAAAGGGTTCTATTGACGGCCGCCACAATGAACATGGCGGTCGCCACTTCTGACAATGATTTGGACAACAAGTTTTCGATGGTTTGGTACAATTTCATTGGTTTCGGAGATTTTGAGGGTCTTTTATGGCGGGGTTCAAATGCCGAGCTTGGATCACCTCCCGAGGATCGTACTAAGGCACTATTCCACCTGTTTTTATCATCGAATTCGCCTAAAGATTAGGCGAGGTCAAATTGGGGTGTCTACACTCGTTATGGTCACTATGAGTTTCTGGTTATGCCTTCGGTCTGACGAACGCTCCCGCTACATTTATGGGTCTGATGAACCGTATCTTCCACTCTTATATGGACAGTTTTGTGGTCGTGTTCGTGGATGACATCCTTGTCTATTCACCCACGAGGGAGATGCACGAGGAGCATCTGCATGTTGTCTTACAGCTTCTGAGAGAACATCGTTTGTATGTGAAGTTCGAGAAGTGTGAGTTCTGGATGTCAGAGGTGAGATTCCTTGGACACGTGGTGTCGAAGGATGGGGTATCAGTGGACTCATCGAAGACTGATGCAGTGACAGATTGGCAGCGACCGAATAATGTTTTTGAGATCCGCAATTTTTTGGATCTAGCGGATTATTATCGGCAGTTTGTATAGGATTTCTCTAGGCTTGCAGCACTAATGACGCATTTGACTAGGAAGGGAGTCATGTTTGTGTGGAGCGAATCCTGTGAGTCAGCCTTTCAGGAGCTAAAGAGGAGATTGACCAGTGCACCGGTGCTGATTATTCCTGAGCGAGGTTTGGGTTACACAGTGTACTGCGACGCTTCATATAAGGGTTTGGGTTGCGTTCTGATGCAGGAAGGCAAGGTTGTAGCTTATGGATCCCAGCAGTTGAAGACACACGAGGGGAACTACCCAACACATGATCTGGAGTTGGCGGTCGTGGTCTTTGCTTTGAAGACATGGTGTCACTATCTTTATGGTGAGCGTTTCGAGGTCTTCTCTGATCACAAGAGCCTAAAGTACTTGTTTTCGCAGAAAGACTTGAATTTTCACCAACGAAGATGGATGGAGCTGTTGGAGGACTATGACTTTAATTTGTAGTACCATCCGGGTAAGGCAAATGTCGTAGCTGATGCGCTTAGCAGGAGATCTCATGGTTCATTAGCTTCTGTGGCTATATGGGAGTGGGATATGCTAAGAGATGTTGGGGAGTTCGATTTGTGTCTAAAGGAGACAGAAGGAAGCGTGACCTTGTACTCAGTTGCTTCATAGCCCGCATTAGTTGCACGCGTGTTAGAGGTCCAGCGAACTGATCAGGAGGCTCAAATGCTACGGGACCGCATTACCAGTGGGACAGACACAACAGGATGGGTGGTGTGTTCAGATCAGAGTCTGAGGTTGTCAGGGCGATTGCTTGTGCCAGAGTCTTGCCAGAGTCGTGCCGTGCTGAGGTGCTACATGAGTTTCATCACTCGCGACTTGCAGTGCACTCGGG
>JAULJZ010212969.1:0-18489 GCA_032270985.1 Heliamphora pulchella | reverse complement strand
TTGAGTTGAAAAAGGACTTAAAAATTGAAAATTCTAAAAATGATTTAAAACTATTTTCACTTTTTTCTTTCCGTCGCAAGACTTGATGCACAGAAAAATAACTCTCAATTTTAACAACCAAATGCATTTTCTCTTTTTAAAATATTATGAAAATTCTTTTCAATTTTTTTTAGAATATCTTTTTGAATATAATTTTTTTTAAAAAAGTCATGCTATTTATGCTAACCACCACCATTAGACGGTGGTTAATAGAATAATAAAGACATTTTTTTCAATATCAATACACTTTTAAAGGTTATGCTTATTATTTTTACAGATATCAATACACTTTGCACAAATATCTATATATTACATACCCATTATTCACTGCCCATTCAACAGTATTAACATTTTTCTTTAAAAAATACAACCAAACTGAGGCCTTAGCATATCAACTGAAATGTACAATTCTGTCAACATTCATAACATGCAAAGCGAATAATAAAATATAAAAAAGAGAGAGAGAGAGAGAGAGAGAGAGAAGAGAGATGGAAAAAACGAAATAACTTGTACTCAAAGCATCTTGGGCTACAATTTGGAAAGGAAAATTTTTCCAGCTTTGCTAACGGATCCCACCACCCGAAAATTTATTTGTTAGCCTCCCCCGCACGATGCCGCAAACCAATAAAAATAAAAGACTAATGCTATTTAAACCTACTTCACATGACTACTTATGTAGTATAATTGAACAAACAATAATTTTTTATTCTTAAGGAGATAAACAAGCAATTTTAACTATACCATATAACTACGTATGTAAAATAAACTTGTAAAAACATAATTCTATTTAGACCTATTTTACAGACCTACTTGTAGGCACGTGGGATTGGCGTCGTGCCACAACAAATAACTTCTCCCACCCTTCACCTATTTTGCAGTTGACTGATGCTCTATTTGGAATATATCAAAAAATCAGGCCTTCTTGTTAAAAAAAAAAAAAAAAAAAGGCTTTCATGAACTTTTTTTTAAATAAGGTTCTTAACGGACATGTAACTTTTCGTATTTAGTAAATTTTTTTAACTCTGGTCAAAAACTTTTTACTTTTAAATTCAAATGGTTAACAGATTAAAGAGAGAAATTTTAGCCATAATAAGAGAAAAAAACGGATGAAAAAGATTAAAAAATAGCCCGACTTTTCAAACTTTCCAAACGGGGCATTTTAAGTGGTCGAAACTGAGAACATGGCCCAGGTTTTCCAGATAAAACTGAAGGTGAAACCGGTCATTTGCCCTAGCTCATGATCATATCCCAATGCTGATGTGAAAGATAAATTTTGTAATTAGTACACACTGAAATAATGAAGCATGAGAAGGGTAAAAATGGAAAACCAAACCAAGGTAGAGGCAGAGAATGTCACGAGCTATCACGTGCAGTAGGAAAGGTAATCCCATCTTTTATATGGCTTGCTGCGGTGGGGCATAACCATTTCAGCATGTTTGGACCCAATATCTGATCAGAATGAAGATGGGTTACCAAGATATGTAATTGCAGACCCAAACACACACACACAACACACAAATCGACGCTTATACGGAAGAGACGTGTTATGTCGACCACCCATGTTTGATACCGACACTCGTAGGACATTTTCAAGAGCGAGTCTAACACTTCTTAGACGTGTCTTACTTTAAAAAAAAATTTAATAGTATTAGACACTTTTTCGACACTTCGAGAATACTTCGATAGTGTTTCTTGAACTCTCCAACAACTTATGTCATGTATCTTTACATACTAACAATGTTTTACATCCTTCAAAATGCAATTTAGGCATATTAAATATGTTTTGAAACATTGATAAGATAAAATATGACCTTTTGATTTAATTAGTATTATATTACATATTTTCTATTACTTTCGAATAAAATACTCATATATCTAACATATAATAAATATACAAAAATGTATTTTTTTGATGTGTATTATACATGTTGTCTATTACGTTTTTTTAAAATTGATGTTTCAGCGTGTCCATGTTGAATTCGTGTTGTGTCGCATGTCTGTGTCCACACACACAAAGACAGAGAGTGCGGGAAAGGGGAGAGAGAACATACCAAGGTAATATTCTTGTAGGCGCCAACATTGAAAGGATGATGATAGCATTGTCCAGATTTCCTAGCCAACCATGCTGCTCTTATTGCTTCATAATACTGGTAAAAGAGCCCATTGCCAAATCTTTATCAATGAAAAAGATACATTGAAATTGTGTATCCATGCTGAAACACATAGTTTTACCTCTATGGTTGTCATATTATGAATGATGAGGTAGACATGCCAGCCCAGGAGAGTTCCAAGAATCAAGCTTAAGCTAATAGTCATTACCCCGGAAACAATCTGAAAATTTTCACTGCTTTTAGAATTTTCGTAAACTTTCGTATCATCTCAAACGAGATATATAAAGAATAAATCAAAAGCAAGGCGAAGGTAAGAACAAGGTACAATACAAAAAAGTGATTTGAATTAAAATTAGCATGCACCAAACAAGAAAGTTAGATGACTCCTGTAAACTACAAAAATCAATCAGCAAGCTTCTGGAACTCTCGAATATACTCGGAAGGTTTAAGCTCAATTTGGTGATTGTGATGAGAGAACACCAATTAGGAGGGGAAGCTCAAGTAAAAAGATGGTAGGAAAAATGCATTTTGCAGGACATGCTGCGAAATAAGAAACATCCATGAGAAATTAACGTGATTTACCATAGTTATAGAAAGTAACAGTCTGGACGAAATCTAAATGATATCAAAATATGAAGTCAATGATCAAACTCTATAAATCTCACGAAGTCTACTAATCATTTCAAAAAATCATGAGTTATAACCCTCATTTCTGAATCTATCGAATTTCATTCCATGAACTGCAGCAAAGGGTTCAAAAGAGAGATGCTGGGAATTCAGCAAACACAAACAACTTCAACAACGGGGGTCCAAGGTGGTTAATCTGCTTTCCGTGGTGAGGATTTTCAGGATTGTAGCAGATCTTAAGGTTACAGGTAAAAGCAATATTGCGGGTATCAATGTGGAATTGGATAGGTTACAGAGGATAGTGGGTATCGTAGGGTGTAATGTTGAACTGCACATGAACTCAACATTTACCCTTCTACGTATTTGGGTCTTCCTTTAAACGGTAAAACTAGGAAGAAGGCTTTTTGGTTCCCAGTGTTAGAAAAAATGGCAGGAGGTTAGAAGGATGGAAAAGCAGAGCATTGTTTTCTAGAGGAAGGAGGTATACGTTGGAGCAAGTAGTGTTAAATAACATACCAATCTATTACTTGTCTTCGTTTAAGATTCCGATTGAGGTTGCTAATAATATTGAAAAAATGAAAAGATTTCTTGTGGGAAGGCAGGGGGGAAGGTAGGAAAGATCATTTGGTTAATTGGAAATCAATATCTAAATCAAAAGCGAAGGGGATCTTGGGAATGGAAATATTGTAGCTAGGAATGTTGCTCTCTTTGGAAACTAGTTATGGAGATTTCCTATCGGGAGGTATTCACTTCGGCACTCTGTTATTAAAAGTAAATATGGTGTTCAGGTTAATGATTTTGATTTTCGTGTGGTCAATAGGGGCAATTGAAGCTCTCCTAGGAAAGTTATATCTAATATATTGCCTTTGATTATGAAGTTCGTTTCTTTGAAGGTGGGGAATGGTGAACATGTTCGATTTTGAGAGGATGTATGAATTGGTAACGCTTCCCTCAACGTTTGTTCCCTCTTATGTATCGATTGGTTTCCTCTCCTCATATGCCCATTGCATCTATCGCATGTTCTAACATGGCTCCTATTTCATGGAGTTTCAATTTTGATAGAAACTTTAATGATAGAGATTGATTGCAATGACGTCCCAATTGATTAATCTAGTTAATTGTTCTTTAAGACCGGGCAATGTTGATAAAAGACTTTGGTCCCTTTCTTCTTCTGAAGTTTTTTTCTTCTAATTCTTTCTTTGATCAAATTGTTAATGATCCAAATAATACGCCTTGTTCTTATCAAAAAAAAATGAAGAAAGTGGTAGGGCCTCTTAATGTTAAGATATTTATGTTGTTTTTTATTCATAAAAGTTTCACAATCAATGAAATACAGCAAAAGAGGAGATCAGATAGTTATATCTGCCCTCATTGGTGTGCCATGTGTATAAGAGAGGGGAATCCTTAGATCATCTATTTTTGCATGCCCATTAGCTCTTTTCCTATGGAATAGGTTATTCCGTACGGTAGATACTCCTTAGATGGCACCGACAAGTTGCTTACAACTGATTTTAATTGACCATAGAGGCTTCACACCAAACAAGAAGGCGAATGTTTTGTGGAATTCTGTTATTTTCACAATTTTTTGAATCATTTGGTTGGAATGCCACACTAGGATTTTTGAGGACACGGTTGACGACGTCAATTCATTAAGGAATAGTGTGTTATTTATCATCATTTTGAGTACTTATTTCTTCTACATTCAAGGGTATCCCATTATTCTAGAGATTGGAAGGAGGTGTGTAATTTGTTGTAATTAGAAGTGTCTAGGTTTTCTTTTGTTCTTTTGTTATTTTGGTGGACTTCTCGCCTCCCCTCTTATTGTAGTCTTCTATTTTATTAATAAATCTTTATAATCTTAGAAGATTTCACAAAGCCTTATCTTTTAGTTTTCAACTTTCCGAAAATATATTAGCTGGTGAATTAGTAGTTGTTGAAAAAAAAAAAACTTCAATAATCAACCTATCCCTAGAAATACATGTAGGGTCTGCTATTTTGTCTTCTAAAGTTCAAGAAAAAAAACTTGGAATGATACTGGTTAGTTTTTGTGCCAGACTGTTACGAATATAGTTTATTAATTTTTTAAAATGTTTTCTTTTATTGTTTCTAGAAATTAAGGAGTGGGTAGTGGGTTGGGGTGAAATTCGGTCGGCTCGGTCGGTGCTTGAAGACTATCTTCCATCAAACCGACTGTTTTGATTCCATGCATTAGACAACCGATACCGACCAATCAATGGGAGAAACCGAGCCAACTGCATAAAATTTCAAAGCTAATCGGTTTGGTCGATATACGTGTGTGACTGACTGGAAGCTGTAGAAAAAAATAGGACAAAGTTTGCTTGTGATAAAGTGAACTATATAAGAATATTCAGATCAACAATCCTGCTGCAGTGTTGCTTGCTGATGCTGATGCAGGGAGAATGAGAATAGTGGCGCAGATGAGAAGATGAAGAGCAAAAGTTTCTCTTTTTGGAAGCAGCTGAGATGAACAGAAGATTTCGAAAGGGTGGAAATATTCTCTGTTTGGCAAGAGTATAGGAGCGAAGGACCCTATGTTATTAGATTTTGATTGGTTCGGTCGGTATTCCTTAGAATTCTTTAGCCACCAAAACTGAACCGATGGTTAAAATTCTTCATCTCAAAGAACCGAAGCCAACCATTCATTTTGAACAATTGACCGTGTATCACTAGTTCGGTTTGAAACAGTTGGTCGGTTCGGTTATTCCAAAATAAATTACACCCCTAGTAGTGGGTTAGATAATGGAATTAGTTAGTCTTTCCTATTTTATAGGATAGTGGGTTAGTGAGTTGCCACATTTCTTTCTATAGATACAATGTTTGTGAATGAATAAGAGGATTGTTCATTTTAAAAACTCTTCTATTATTGAAGAACAAGAGATTCGATTCTCCTCAAATAAAATCATAAGAGGTCTACCTCTCTCCAAGTGGACAATTTCTCTCCTTTTCTATTTTTATTTTTGTATCACAAGAAGGTTCGTATCAATTGGTATCAAAGCCGTCAATTCTTGGCAATTCTTTAACATAAAATATCTTGCCTTCCCTACTTGAAGATTTACAAGAAATGAAGACATTGGTCTTGAAATGATCGAGAGTACCAAACAATTCACTGAATCTCTACACGAGATTAAAATTCTGATCAACAAACAAGATCCGGATGTATTTTCATTATTTATGTATTTTAACTTTGAGGGCAAGGTTGATCTTTGTTGGTTTTTTTTTTTTTTTTGGGGGGGGGGGGGGGCAGAGTTACATCCATAATTTATTCATTTTTTTAAATATTTTTTCTTTTATTGTTTCTAAAAATTAAGGAGTGGGTAGTGGATTAGATAATGGTATAAGTTAGTCTTTTCTATTTTATAGGATATAGTAGGTTGATGGGTTGTAACCTTTCCTTGTCCATATACAAGGTTTGTCAATGAAAAAGAGAAAATCTTCTATTATTGAAGAATAAGAGGTTATATTCTCCTCAAATAGAATAATTGGAGGTCCGCCCCTCTCGAAGTGGGCAACATCTATCTTTTCCTATTTTTATTTTTGTATCACAGGAAGGTTCGTATCACGGATGAAGTCCTCTATGAATAAGTCCGAGACCTAACTCCTTTAAATGTGTATCGAAAGAAAAGATGGCTTCGGGCATCTCCAACCCTTACTCTTTTTTTCCATCAAAATCAAATTTGATGAAAAAGAGGCAAAATTTGACCACCAACCCTTTCATTGAACTTATACCAAATTGAGGAAGAACCAAAATTTCCATCAAACTCAGCAAATTAAACTCTTTCACCAAATATCCCAACGGCTACATTTCTGAAATTATCAGCCCAAGTTTTTTAAAGCCTCCGAGACAGTTTTCTGCAAAAATATCGTTTGTTTGGCAGGAAGAACCAACCATTTCTCTGTATAAGCTACGGACAACTTCAGCCGGGAACCTACCCGGGTAGCCGGCTGCTTCCTCTTCTATATTGAACCAGCAAAAATCAAACCATCCCACTGTATAACCTACCAGCAACTTTACCCAGATACCAACCCGGCTAGCCAGTATAAGCTATTGGTTTGTTGCGGGTTACTCATGGGATGGGGTTGGTATTTTAAATAAAACAAAAGTTTCGATGAAAATTTCAATGCCCACCATTGGAGTGCTCAATATCAAATTCACCTTTCGGGCAGTTTTTTTACTTAGATTTAATGAGAAATCAGGTTCACTGTTGGCGATGTCCTTCGTCATTAAGCTTATCTAAGATTCCCTGGTGGAAAAAATACACCCAACATGCCGTTGCACCAAGTATAGCACAAAATAGATATAGATGATTAACTGTTGACTCACGTAAAAGATTTTGTGGGGAAGCCTTCCATCAAAATTCCAGTCCTTCTGAAATGCGCAGCTTACTATTACAACCTAGGAATGTCAAAGACTTTTGTTAAAGTATGAGCAAGTTGACGATATTTAGCTCCCCCCCCCAAGAAAAGGAGACCACGACAAATATACCGAAGAATAAATGCTTGATATAGTTGCATACAACACGAGGATAAAAAAGGCCTTGTAGTTCCTATGACCAACGCAATTATTTATCCACACACAGTGATGATCCTGCAAGCAATTTTACTGTGAGATAAGACTATAAATTGAACATCTAGTTGAGTGACATCAGGAAATTGTGTATCATTAAGTTATTTCATAAATAAGGAAAGAACACCTACCATCCTCAAAATACACCTTCTACATGACCGGCAATGATGAGCCCTTGGAGGCTTGTAGGCAGAACATTTGTCACAGTGCCTCGGCCCTACGCCCTGTAAACCATACAAGTCTGCCACATTAATTATAAATCAGTGGCACGTGGATGTTGAGCAAGTAATCTGAAAAAAGTCATGGAGGCTCTATGAATTGAATTTCTCAAAACAAACTGACAATTTGACTTTTCCCAACCACCAACCTTTCCAATAATCTTGTATACTCCAACATAAAATATAAAAAAATAAAAAAAGATACAAAGAAACTCATAAAATGAGCCATTCTACCTTGCTCTCAATGGAATAAATGAAATAAATTGTCCTCGCATCACTACAGAAAATACCTAGTGGGTGATGAAGTTTGGATTCTTTCCCTATTTAAACTTTCAAAAAGCTTCACAACTTCACAATATATTCGAATAGGAGAAAACACTTGAAAATTCAGACCAACTTGTAAGGAATTGTTGTATAATAGCATGTGTGTCAAATATTGCTTTCAACACCACTAATTTGGAAAATTCGAGAACAGCCACATCAGGCTAATGGTTGCCCAAGCATACAAGAAAACAATATTCAACAGGTGCAAACCTAATTTTAAGACCCCCAGCTTACCCCCCCCACTGCAGGGTGGTGAACTCCTCTCTCCTGCTTTGTCTAAACTTGTAATTCCAATATAACACATACATTCACTTTCATTTCACATGACCTACTCACAGCATGGATAGAAGATTGGCCCTATAATAGATTGGCACTAGATGTCCATATCTACGACAAGTTAGAATAACCTTTTGATAATTTCCCGAAATCCTTCTTTATACATGAGATTGGAGTGGTGGTAGCTTGTGCCAATCTTCAGAATTTTCAAGATCCTTATATTCAAATTTGGAGATGGAAAGAGAGGCACAGCAGCTAAAGGACAAAACCATCATGTCATGCTAGGTGGTAGTGCTTAACCCTGCGTGTTCTGTAAAAGTCATTTGACAGCTGGCAGGCTAATGTGGAAAACCTTCAGTGTGATGGGGAAAAACCAATGGAATCAAATAACAAAGATAGGGCACAAACATTGGACACAAGTACAAGGAGGCACAGTCACTGGGACAATGATCTTATAAGATGAGATGAGTTATGGCATAGGTATGATGGGATATCTATATGTATGATCTGTCAATAATTTATAATACAATTCAGCAAAACACGATAGTGACAGGTACGCCGCAATCCAATGGTTGAGAGGCCACAAATGTGATCAACAGATAGAACTGAAGTTTCCCTTCTCTCTACATTTCTTACTCAAACTCCCACAGCAAACCCACGCCACTCCAAGAACCCATACATTATCCTATCTCTCGACCTTTCCGTCCTTTTCCCCTCTCCCCCCTCATTCAGATGGCTTTTGCACCACCCCCCCCCCCCGGCGGAGGGAAAGGTGCTATAGAAAAATGTTCTCTCTCTCTCTGGAGTGTAGGTTTCCCTAGGGCTGCACAAAAAACCAAAAAAATCAATCCAGTCCGATGTGTACGGTTCGGTCCATTTTTTATTTATTATAATTCGGTTCTGATTTGTAATTTTTAAAAACCATTTTAAACGGTCCGGTTCTCAGTTTAGACTCACCATTCTGGACCGAAATGGACCGGTCTTACCTAATATTAAAAAATTAATATATATATATATATATATATATATATATATACACGTTAACCGGTTAACCCTAACAATAATAGGAATCCAAGTACCGAAGTATGCCGACTCTGTATTCAGTATTCTCACTCTCTCAGAGAGTGTCTCAGCTCAAGTGAGTCAAGTCCCAGCATCTCACAATCACCCTAACCCTCACAGAGTCTCAACTCTCAGTCTCTCATGCCACCAGCCTCCCCGCTCGACGCCTCATCGTTTCGTCATTCATTCACAACCCACGGCGCTCACGCAATACGCATCACTGCTCGACGCCTCAACGCAACCCTTCGTCGCCTCATCATTTCATCTCTGTGACCCTATCGCCTCGCCAGTTCGTCTTCTCTCATATCAAATCTTCCTATTTCAGTAATTCTCAATTTAAATTCAATTTGTGCATTGTATAAATGAAGAATGTGATCATGTGATATCAGATTTTCGTCGTCGGTTCGTTTTTGATCCTGTGACTCATTATTCGAGATTCCACCATCAACACTACCACAGCTTCAAAAGCTATAAGAGTTTGAATTTGCAACTTTCCACCAACTCAAAACATCAAAGTTTGAATTTGCAACTTCTTTCTCACAAGCTTCTTTTAAATACTTATCTACTTTTGATTTGACACCATCGCTTTCCACTTCTTCTAAGTGCTTTTGAAATTTGGTTTTGAGAGAAACTGGCTGCTCATTTGAACCACGATTTGTTTGGCCAACTTCAATGTCACTCGAAGTTTGACTTGAAAATAAAGCAATTGACTCAAATTTTTCATACTCAACATAAAGTTGATTCAATGTCTCCCTTACTAGTGTAAGCACAATTACCACGGAAGATTCACAAACTTCAAAAATGCAAAATTTCACATACTTTAGCTTAAAACGAAGATCTAGCACGGTAGCAATCAACAACAACATATTCACTTTCTCAATTTTTCCCCAATACTTTTCAAATTTTCGCTTCATCTTCATAGCCATGGCACATACAGCTTCATCCAAACTATTAGACCATTCAGTTATGAAACTTTCAATGGCACAAATTTCAAAAAAGAACAAATTTGAAGTGACATGTAGCGATCTCGACAAACGAACTGTGGCATCATAAAATTTCTATAAAAAATCGTGAAAATCCGAGCATCATCCCAATGTTTAGAAGAAGGAGGTCCATCATTAAGTTCTAACAAGAAATGTGGATCTTCCTCTTCTAATCACTCAAATGCTTTTCGAGATTTTATTGCAACCTCTAGCAGGATATATGTAGAATTCTATCTCGTCTGAACATCTAGACACAACAAACTTTTACTGGTTATTCTTTCCCTCTCTACGCATGTCTTGAAGCGTTATTCTCATTATGAAAAACTACGCACATACTTTCCAGCACCACGAATTCGGGATACAAAATCCTTGATCTCACTTGGTCCATCTTTCACAATTAAATTAATGATAATGATGTGAGCAGAACACCTCACGTGAAAATATTGACCACCTAAAATGAAAGCATTGTTCTTCTTGGAAAATTTTCACTTCAAATATCCAATAGCAACATCATTTGCACTGGCATTATTTATAGTGAGTGTGCACAATGTGTCGATAACCCATTCAGCCAAACATGACTCAACAGCACGACCAATTAATTCACCTTTGTGACTAGAAACTACACAAAAATTTAGAATTCTTTTATGCAATTTCTAATTCTTATGAATAAAATGTCCTGTTAAGCACATGTAAGAACCATTTGCAAGGAAGTCCAAGAATCTGTAATGAGGCAAATTCTTTGATTCGATTTCTTGACTAAGCTCTTTAATCTTTTTTTTCTCACTACCACATAATACTAAACAATCTCTTGCAATTGTACTTCTGGATACTTTCTTGAAATTTGGTTGCAACACACTACAAAAGTTTACAAATTCTTCCCGTTCTACAAATCGAAATGGTAACTCATCTTTGATTATCATTTTCACAAGTGTATCTCTACACACATTTTGATCAAGTTTCCACGGTCCTAGACTTTTTTCAGAATCTCCTTCTCTTGCCTTCTCAAATGTCAGTCTTTTGTTTCTTAGCCTCTTGATTGTAAGGGCTCTTGGTGCAATTAATCATATGTTTACGCATATTTTCATAATCTCCTTCTCTTACCTTCTCAAATGTCAAAGTCTTTTGTTTCTTAGCCTCTTGATTGTAAGGGCTCTTGGTATAATTAATCATATGTTTACGCAATGTACTGGTCCCATTTTCACTAATCCATGCATAAGAATTGTTACAGTAATTGCATTTGACACATTGAGGTTTCTTTTGCCTTTCATTGTAAATCTTAGTAAAATGATCCCAAACCTCCAAAGATTTTCTACCATTTTCTTTAGGAAGGCATACCTTGCTCCCCGAGGGTTCAATAGAATCAATATTTTGCTCCTAAGTTAGCTCACTCAATTGATTTGTCTCTCCAGTACTTGACATCTAAAGACATTAAAAAAATAAATCCTCAGAACAAAATACGTAATGATACAAACAAAATACGTAATAATACAAACAAAATAAGACTTCAAATAATTCAAGTCTTATAGCTTCTAAACCCGTGGTAGTGTTAGTGGTGGATAATGAGTCACAGGATCAAAGACGAACCGACGACGAAGATCTAATATCACGGGATCACATTCTTCATTCGTACAATGTACAAATTGAATATTAAAATGAGAAATACTGAAATAGGAAGATCAAATATGAGAGAAGACGAGGAAGACGAACCGACGAGGCGTCATAGTCACAGAGACGAAATGGCAAGGCGACGAAGGGTTGCAATGAGGCGCTGAGCGGTGATGCGTATTGTGTGAGCACTGTGAGTCGTGAATGAACGACGAAGCAATGAGGCGCTGAGAGGTGAGGCGTCGGCAATGAGGCGTCGTGAGCAATGAGGCTTGAACGACTGAGCAGTGAGGCGTCGACAACGAGGCCAGCGGCGTGAGAGACTGAGAGTTGAGACTCTGTGAGGGTTAGGGCGACCGTGAGATGCTGAGACTTGACTCACTTGAGGGCCTAAGATAGTCTCTGAGAAAGTGAGAATACTGAATAGAGAGGCAGCGTGCTACGGTACTTAGATTCCTATTAGTGTTAGGGCTAGAATTTACCGGTCAACGCATATATATATATATATATATATATATATATATGTGTGTGTGTGTGTGTGTGTGTATGTGTGTGTGTGTTATAATTTTCTAATATTAGCCGATACCGGTCTGGTTCGGTTCGGTTCGGTTCGGAACCGTAAAACTGAATCAAAAATCGAGAATCAAACCGTTTAAAAAGATTTTTAAAAATTACAAACCGGAACCAAACCGTAGAACCGGACCTAATTACCGATTTTTTCGGTTTTTGTGCAGCCCTATTCTAACATCAGGTTGTTTGGTAATGTTGGTTATTGTTAAGTTTAGCATACATTAATCTGGCCGTTGGTTATTGTTAATATTTGGTAATGTCGGTTATTGTTAAATTTTTTTAATCTGCTTTATGTTTGGATTGAGAAAAATGCAAAATGACTTTTTTTTGGAATGTGGAAGCATTGGACACACGTTATGTATTTTTTTTGGAATGCGGAACACAGGATATCTATGTGATGTTGGATAATTTTAATCTTCCACATTTTAGAATCTGGAAGCGATGGACAGTACACAAGACCCCTCACAGGTTGTTTTTTTGGAACTAAGGAACCGGGAAGCAAACCATTTTTGCGAATTGGTTCTGGTCCAGTTCCACCTGGTCTAACGGCCCAAATCAAGTCCAAAAAATTAAGAACCGTTAGGAACGGTTTGGTCCACGGATTTTCATATAACCGGACCAATCCGATCCGTGTGCACCCCTAGGTTTCCCCTCTCTATCTCTTCATATTTCGATGGGTTCATGCAGCAGTGGGTTTCCTTCTTTATCACTCTCCCTTGTGGTTCATGCTTGGGTGGGAAAGGGGATTCGGGTGTGGAGCATGGGGTAGGACTGAACCCACGTATGTGGCAAAATACGTTCCCATTTTTCGGCAGAAAAGGGGAAAACTCGGCAGAGGTGTGGATTCGCAAGATCTACAGCAGAGGAAGGAGCTCAGATTTTCTTCTCTCTCTCTCTCTCTCTCTCGCTCCAATTTCGTGCGGAAGTCATCGGCATTGTCAATGAGATCTACTGATCAGAACCAACAACGCTAGGTTCACAAATCACAACTCAAATTGCAATAATGCTAGGTTCAAAAATCAGACCCGCTGTTTTAGTATAGATTGTTAGATAGATGCCAAAAACGCTCTCTCTCGATATATACACACAAACCTATCTCTGTTTCTCACCCTCATGAGAGTTAGTTCTCAGGAAAACTTGGCTGGCTTACCATTTAATTATGTTTTTAGAGTTTGTTGATGTTGAAATAGAACTGTACCTGAAGTATTTTTTGGTCAAATTTACCCTACTTAAAGAGAAAGACCAGTTAGCCCAGACCAGACATGTAGCACCCATACTTATCTCTATAGGTGTGGCCAAATTTAGCGTCCTTGAAATTCATGTCCTGCTGCGATGCCATCCATAGCCTAGAGAACAATCTAAGACAATAATTGTTGACAATTATTACAATGAAAACTGTATTTGGATTGAATATTGCTTTCAGTCAAGATATACTTTATATCTGTTTTTCAAAAATATGAAAACCTCTATTAAATATAATAGGCCACATCTCAGCTTCCTTATCATATGGATTTAGAGTTCCATTGAGATTGAAAAAGAATTATGAAGTTAAACTATATCTTATGTTGGAAAATGCGCCTTGGAATAACTATGAATTGAACTATAAATTATGATCATCTAGCTTGAATCATAAGAGTTCATTTACTAATGTCAATTTTAACTGTAGATATTGTAATTGTTACAGAAAAAAAAATGAATTTTTGGGTCACTTTAAGCAGGATTGAGATGTGCTAAATCTCTTTCTCCCCACTATATACCAACCCGGACATAAAAAGTGGAGAGAGGCTATTTTCATTTTCTTCTCCTTTTACTATCTTTTATGAAAAAAGTTCCATACAATTTTCCTGCACTCTATTTGTCTTAAGATTATTGCTCACAGCATATATTTACCACTTTCCTGAATTGTGGGGTGTAAGTAGCTTTGAATATGAAGGGTTAGGGCTACTAAATTGGGTGTGGGAAGGTGTAAAGATTTTTGTTTATTAATTAATCAGGTTCACTAAAATATGACTTTAACTTGCCCAAGCTCTGTGATTCCATCTCTGCTTTTTTTTTTTTTTTTTTTTTTTTCTTTGTTAAGAATTTTAGATATAACATATTTGGTTGTTGTGGATGAAGAGTAAGCCTGCTGAAAATTCAAATATTTTGTTATTTGTGTTGTATCTTAGGAGTACAGGTTGCAAGTGAACCTACTAAAAATTCAAATATTATGTGTAGTTTGGGCATCTCACTCATGAGTTGCTGCATTTGGAACACACAAACTAATCAAAACACAACAGAACTGGGAAATACAGAAAAACTAGCACTAACTTCCTCAATCTCCCTAGCTGCCTTTTTTTATTAGAAAGGCCAACAAGGGATCCACTAGTGATCATTTGGAAAAACTGTCAGCATGAGGATTGCGAGGGCCAGCTGGAGGAGGACGGGGAACATCACCGAGTTGCGGACGAACAAGGCCATCTCACCTCATATGCAAATCTGTAGAGTCCCAAAGTTGCGATCAAGCTCATCAAATCAGCGATCAAAATAGCAAGTTATCTGATCCATCTTCGTATCAAAGTGACGAATCATCTAATCCAACTTCATATAAAGAGGTGCAAACAACATACACTATAGAACATCATCCTGAATATGTATAGTTAATCCATCCATAATTAAGGCAAAAATATAAGGACTCAAAGCAAATCCTTGGTGTAATCCTACTATAATTGCAAATTCACTTGTTTCTTCTGCGGGTGACCTAATTGTTGTGACAACTCCACCATACTGTCTCTAATTACATCAATATACCCATTTGTCACTCTCTTTCTCTCTGACACCCACCATATGATATCTCTAGGGACTCTATCATCGGCCTTTTTCAAATCTATAAAAACCATATGAAGATCTCTCTTCTTTTCTCTATACTTCTCTATTAATTTCCTCAGTAGGTGGATTGTTTCCATAATTGATCTACCAAGCATAAAAACAAACTGATTCTCTAATACTGTTGTTAACTTTATACAATGTTCAATTACTATTTTCTATAATTTCATCGTATGACTCATCAACTTAATACTTTTATAGTTGTTATAATTTTGAATATCTTCTATGTTTTTATATATAGGTACTAGAATACTCTTTCTCCACTCTTCGAACATTTTTCTAGTCATTATGATTCTATTAAATAACTTCATTAACGAAGACACTTCCAATTCGCCTAGGCATTTTCACATCTCCACAGGGATACCATGTAATCCTAAAATCTTACCCGATTTCATTCTCTTCAATGCAGTTTCCACTTCAAACTTTTTTATTCTGCGAGAGATTTTTATTCTACGAGAAAACTTATATTCACTAGTTTCATATGAGTTAACAGATTCTTCTCCTCCGAATCTTTCTACATGTTTTTCGTTTAATAATTTCTCAAAATAGATCTTTCATCTTTCCTTAATCTCCTCATCCTTTACTAACACCCTTGAATTCTCGCATTTTATTCATTTAACTTGAGTAAGATCTCTATGTTTCCTTTCTACTTTGCAAGTTTATAGATGTTCTTTTCTCCCTCTTTACTATCTAATCTAATATAAAAATCATCATAAATATTCATTTCTTAACGTCCTTACCAGCTTTTTTGTAACTCTTAAAATTATCCTCATTTTTATCATTTTGCTATCTTTTAAAATATTTCTTTATTTTTACCATAGCTTAGATCTCGTCATTCTACCACCAAGTTTCCTTAGTTATAGGGCATTTCCCTTTTGACTCTCTAAGAACTTCTTTTGATATCCTTTTCATGTATTCCGCAATTGTACTCCACATAGTATTAGTATACTCTTTTAAACTCCACATTACTTCTTTACACATTTTTTTCTTAAAAATTTTTAATTTTTCATCTTTAAGATTCCACTATCTAGTTCATAGGATTCTAATATCTCCTCTTGCTTTATGTTTTCTATTAATATGAATATTTAGTACCACAAGTTTATGTTGTGATGTTAAGCTTTACCCAGGAATAACCTTGTAATCTTTACATATTGGGTGGTCTATAATTCTAATAAGAAAATAATTTATTTAACTTTTATGAGACCTACTCTTAAAAGTTATTAAGTGTTCTTATCACTTTTTAAAGAAAATGTTGGTTAAATTAAAGATCAAATGCTACTGTAAAATCTAAGATCCCCTCACCAGCATCATTTTGATCACCAAAACTAAATCCACCATGAACCTTCTTATATCCCCGTCTCTTGATCCGACGTGCCCATTGAAATCTCCATCTATAATTATCTTCTCTCTTACTAGTATTTCTTGGATCATTTTATCCCTTTGATTCCAAAATTATCCTTTAATATGGCCACCTAATCCTATATGAGGTATATAGGCACTAATCACATTAATTATGATTTCTTCAATCGCAAGTTTTATTAAAATTATCCTATTTTCATTTTGTGTGACTGTTACTATATTATTTTGAAGGTATTTAGTTACTATTATTCCTACATTTATTTTGAAGGTGTTTAGTTACTGTATTATTTATTTCTTTTGATTTCTCTCCTACCCATTTAGTCTCCTATAAGCACACTATACTAATCTTTCTTCTAATTATAGTGTCAACTAATTCCATTATTTTACATGTTAAGGTTCCTATATTCTAAGTTGCTAATCTAAGCCTATAATATCGGACTAACTTCTTTACCCGCGCTCGTTTAATGAAGCGCAAAAACCCTTACTCGTTTTTCACTGCACTTGGGTGCCAATGTAGCGCTCCTTGCCATTTCAAAACACACGAAGACAGGTGCAATGCATCACTTAAGAGGGACGACTTAACATTGACTCGTAAATTATTTGAATTCATATTCATAAAGATTTGATAAGTTTTTTAATATGTTGGCTATCAACTACCTAACACACAACTCTATTTCTTTCTCTAGGCTTGAGAATGGATGTATAAGAAATAAGACTTCAATGTACTAAAAAAACATGTCGGACCTATACGTTCCCTATTCGAATATGACTTTTTAGCCGAGTAAACAACAACGTATTGGATTACACTAAAAGAAATTAATGCAATACAATCCAGACATATGGAAAAATTTAACGAGGCCTTAGAATACAGCTGTACATGCATCTATACTATTATTAAAAGTGCCTACCTTTTTCGGTGTGAACTCAAAATTGAAACCCCCTAGCAATTGTAGTTTCCAAAGTTACCCAACAACAAATAACAGTTCTACAGTTTTTAAGATGTTAATTTCCCAAACAACAAGGTCAAATAAAGAGGGAAAAAGTTATTTCTCCCTTCTGATTAATAATCCTGCACATTAGTTATGCAATTTATTCAACTTCACCACGTACTTTGGGAAAATACAGTACATTGATTCCAAAATCCATAAATATCAAAGCCCAGAGCATCAATAACTAATCAAAAACAAATGGGCGCCAACAAAACTCAAAAAAACAATAAGCACAAACGCTATCCAAAACCACTCACAGTTTTCTTGGGTTCGTGATTTGAATCCTGGCTATCTTCAACATCAGGGACGTACGAGGATGGGACGCCACCTGGGTCGGCAAGAACACAGACGAAGAGAGAGAAAAGAGAGAGAGAAGCCAAGAAAGTGAAGATCAGAGCGTTCAACGAACCGGCTGAGCTCTGCAAACCTAACCAATCTTCTATGAAAATGAAAACAGTGACGTAGTAGATAAAACCCAGAGCGAGGAACACAGAGAGAATCGGTAATGATAGAAATCTTCCGCACTTCATCGATTCTCTTGGCCTTCGAATTGGGATTCGAAGGGCTTCCACCTCAACCGAGAAGCCAATTCGGCGTGAGCGAATTCAGTCCTGATTTGGTAGGGATGTAAAATGAAATAATCGGTTTGTTCGGTTTCAAAATTTTAAAATTTGTCACCGATTTGATAATTTTAAAAATTCATTAGATAATTATACTTACCTCCTTTAAAATTTAAACATATTATAAAATTTTTTTTTATAATTTCTAAAATTAAATTGTTTTTTTTTTTTTTTTTCTAGATTTCAAATATCTTCTTCAATCAAATAATCATTAAAAAACTTAACAAAAAATATTTACGTTAGCAATTATTTTATA
>JAULJZ010212958.1:0-18489 GCA_032270985.1 Heliamphora pulchella | reverse complement strand
CAAAGACCACGGCTGCCAACTCCAGATCATGTGTCGGGTAGTTCCTCTCATGTGTCTTCAACTGTCAGGATCCATAACCTACAACCTTGCCTTCCTGCATCAGAACGCAACGCAAGCCCTTATGTGAAGCGTCGTAGTATACTATGTAACCCAAACCTCGCTCGGGAATAATCAGCACTGGTGCACTTGTCAATCTCCTCTTCAGCTTCTGGAAAGCTGACTCACAAGAGTCGCTCCATACAAACGTGACTCCCTTCCGCGTCATCGGTGCTGCAAGCTTAGAGGATTCTTTCACGAACTGCCGATAATAACCTGCCAGACCTAAAAAACTGCGGATCTCAAAAACATTCTTAAGTCGCTGCCAATCCATCACTGCATCAGTCTTCGAAAAGTCCACTGATACTCTATCCTTTGACACCAAGTGTTCAAGGAATCTCACCTCCGTCATCCAAAACTCACACTTCTCGAAGTTCACATACAAGCGCTGTTCTCTCAGAAGTTGTAGAACAACATGAAGATGCCCCTCATGCATCTCTCTCGTGGGTGAATAGACAAGAATGTCATCCACGAACATGACTACGAAATTGTCCAAATAAGGGTGGAAGATACGGTTCATCTGACCAATAAATGTAGTAGGGGCGTTCGATAAACCGAACGGCATAACTAGAAACTCGTAGTGACCATAACGAGTTCGAAAGGCGGTCTTTGCTATGTCCTCGTTCTTGATCCTCAGTTGATGATACCCTGACCTCAAGTCAATCTTTGAAAAGCAACGGGACCCTCTCAACTGATCAAACAAGTCATCAATCCTCGGCATCGAATACTTGTTCTTCACTGTCACCTGGTTCAACTTCCTGTAATTTATACACAACCGCAACGAACCATCCTTCTTCTTTGCAAAGAGCACTGGAGCTTCCCACGACGATGTACTCGGCCGTACAAACCCCTTATTGAGCAACTCCTATAACTGCACCTTGAGTTCTCTCAACTCAGCCAGTGCAAAACGATACGATGGCATAGAGATAGGAACAGCTCCTGGAACAAGATCGATAGAGAACTCCACATATCGACTCGGCGATAGCTCAAACAAATCATCAGGAAAAACATCTGGGTAATCACATACCATAGAGGGCAGCTCTCCTCGGACCTCACCCAGATCGTCTAACCTGAGAGCAGAAAAGAGGAAACCCAAGTTTCCTCTAGTCCGAGCAACACCGGGCATAGACACCAAGCCCTCATTCTGATCACCCACAAAGTGGAAACAGCCACCCTCCGGCGTACAGATTGACACTGTCTGTCGCTCACAATCTATAAAGGCACGGTAGGTAGTTAGCCAGTCCATCCTTAGGATGACATCAAACGCGGTCATGTCTAGAATAACAAAGTCGAACTCTAAACAACGACAGGCGACCTCCAGCATGCAGGATCTACAAACAAGGCTCAACATAACACTCCCACTAACTGGGGTCTCCACACCCAGGGTACTACCCAACTAGTTCATTTTTAACTCCAAAGCAGATGCAAAGGAAGATAATATAAATAAATGTGATGCTTCTGTGTCGATAAGAACATTGGCCTATGATCTAAAGACTAGAAGAGTATCTCTGATCATGGTTGGAGTAACAGCATCAGGTTCGACTGGTGCCTTAGAAGCACCGGGATCAGCAAGAACATAAGCTCTGGTCTGCCCACCATAACTCTGAGTCGATGGCTGCCTCACCGACTGTGCCGAAGCACCTCCTTCTGTAAACCTAGACATCTGAGCCCTAGACTGCTGTGGAGCCTGTCGCGCCTTGGACATTCCCCTCTCTGGGACACTGTCTGCGAAAGTTCCCGGATTGACCACACCCAAAACAGATAGGTGGGTCTCTCACCTGTGACTAGACGAGCGCTGAACTCTGAGCCTGGTCCTTATGCTGGTACTCAACTGCACGATGTCCCAGCTGTCCACAGCAATAACAGATCAATCCTCTTTGCTCTAGCTTTCCTATCGAAGCCACTGAAGGTGTAGGTACAGACGATAGCGGCTGAGACGATCCGACAAAATGAGAACTAAGTCCAGATGACCTCTGGCTCTTTTTCTTGCACCTCTGGAACTGTGTATCTCCACTGCCCTACTAGCTCCCGCTCTCTCTAACCCTGCGGCTATCAGCCAACGAGTTCTCTGCCCGGATATCAGCTTCTACCAGCTTGATGTACACCTCTACATCCAGAGCTGCAACTCTATCCTTGATAGCAAGTCGAAGTCCCCTCTCAAAGCTCTGAGTGCGCAACTCCTCTGTAGATACCATCTCAGGTGCAAACCGCGACGGATTCACGAACTTGGCCTCATACTGGACCACAAACAGATTTCCCTAAACAAGCGAGAGGAACTCCTCTCGGTACGTATTCCGCAAAGATCTCAGGAAATACTTCTCCAAGAAGACTCTCGTGAATGCAGCCCACGTGTCATCCATAGTGGTCTTAGCGAACTTCCACCACTCTTTAGCATCTTCTCGCAGTTGAAACGCCGCCAACTTTATACGCAAAGCATCCTCCTCAATATCCAGAGTATCTAATATCGGCGTGATCACTTCCAACCACTTAGTAGCCACCTTTGGGTCCGGCTCCCCAGAAAAGGTTGGAGGATCCAACCACCGAAACTCCCGCATAGCTACAGAAGCCCTTGGCTCAGGAACCTGCACACTAGGCCTGGTCGCTTTTGCCATAGCTCTCATAGTAGCCAACATCTCCTAGATGACATCAGCGCCGCCAACATCAGTACCACCCACTTGTTCCTGTGGGGCAGGAATGTTTCCTTCTTCTGGGACCTGAGCATAGGCGCGTCCTCGGCCTCGACCCCGTCCCTGCACTCCCCACGTGAACATAATTCTATAGGAAGCAATATAAACAGGATAAGCTTTCCTACAACATGCTACCATGTAACATAAACACATAAGATTATGCAAACACGCCTACCACGTAACATAAACACATAAGATTATGCAAACACGTCTCACATACCGAGGAGAACTAACAAGACGGACTCGTCAATTTGGATAACGTATTCAGATTCCTTGCTAGAAAACATGTTGGCCAAACGAGTTTTTAACTTGACCTCCAAATCTGTTATTCCAAACGCCCAAAGGAAAGACTTCTCAATCCTGAGATTCAACCTCCATACCCACATATACACAATTATCATGCTCAGAAAGCTATTAACATGTCATAAACTAACGTTTAAAATCATGCAAGCAAGCATACACAATCAACCTCACCAGGCGATAAACCCTTTTTTTACCATAGCTTTTAGGTATTCGAACCTAGAGATCTGATACCAAGTTGTCACGCCCCAAAACCCGTGGTCAAATGAAAATCCACCAAACATCAATTTTATATGAAAATATAGGTTTTCTTACGTTAAAAATCTGCCTGTTGAAACCAATGAAATATCCAACAAAGTGTATCTCTCATATATAAATGACATACAGTTTCAACATGCATACAGTATATCACCTTACGGCGTACAAAACCTTCCATCAGGAACAGGCACACCAAAAAGGAAAACTATAAAAGTCTTCCACCACCGCGGGCACCGCCAAAGCTACTCCCCATCCACAGCATCACCTGAAATTATTTTTACAGAAAATTTTCACCCGTGAGCCAAAGCCCAATAGAAACAGATAATAAGCTGTAAAGCAGGAAAATATGCAACTATATGAATGGGAGCTAAACTCAACCACAACCCAAAAAGATTTTTCACAAACCCCAAGTTTTCCCATCAGACTACACAAGTCTCCCAAAATGGTTTTATTAACATAAAACCCCGTTTTCATCCTTTAAACCAAGAGATGAAAATATTGCAAATAGTCAACCATAGTTAAGAAAAAATAGTAATCAAACATTGTTCCCTTACGGAATATACCATCATGGAAAAAGAAGAAGAAAGAGATCCTATGTATCGATTCCATCACCAAGGGATAGAAGTAACAACTATAGACTCTTGCCCATTACCTAGTTCCAGCATCACTCAAGACCTGCTAGGTAATGACAAGTTCTATACTGAGCACCACGACGTAAAAGCTAACTTTACGGGCGACAACCTGAGGGAAAAGAGCACCAAAACCGACCTTCTTTACAGAAACTACCCCGAAGGATAACAAAAGTACCTACACTACGCATATTTTTGGACTTTCACCGAGGGCAAATCGTGCCAAATACCCGTCATCCCGGTACATCTAGATAATATTCTAAAAACCAAATTGTCGCATCAACTACAAAACCTTTTTGCAAATATACATTATACATGTATATAAATCCATTCATCAACATGTAGATCAACAAAATATTTCAAAATATTTTCCCGAAAAGCAGTTATATAACACATGTATAAGCAAGAGATCAAATCCATGAAAACATGGAGATCAAACCAAATATGTAAAACAAAACATATTTTCATGCAAACGTTTAGAAAGTGAGACTCAACCCCAAAGGTTAGCTCCAAACCTCTAAAACACGTTTTTAAAACCATCTAAAAAAAAAAAACAGTGGACATCCACAACCAAACTCCCAAGGAACAATAAATTTGATAAAAAGTTCCCCCAACAATGAAAAATAAGCTTTTCCAAGACATTTGTCCATAAACGGATGAAAAATGATTAAGAAATTTTGACATACCCTCACTATTTAGACCATAACTTTTTCTACAAAAATAATTTTAATGTGAGAGAGGTGTCATTGGAAAGAAGACTTCCGGGGCTTCAATTTGAACACAAAATGACCCAAATTCGAGTTCGAATGAAGGAGATACATTGATTTTTAAAATGGCTTTTTAACCAGCAAAAACAGACCGCGAGCTAGACCGCTCGAGCGGTCAGTCTAGCGGTCTGGCAACCAGAGAACACCTCAAGACCGTCCCCTAGACCGCTTGAGCGGTCCCTCAAGCTGTCCTACGCGAGAAACTGATATTTTTGTTGAATTTTGAAGCCAAAAACCATCTGAACTCAAATCAAACCTCCAACTCACATATTTTGAACCCCATGGGCATACACGAACCCATATCCACAAAGGGAACCAAAAAGAAACACTTAAAACATGAATCTTTTTGTCCAACCCAACTCGTTCATCCAACCACAATGACAGAAAAAGGTTTTTAAACTCAAAACCCAACTTTCCCCACAACATAAACTAACCTCTCATGCATTTCAAAACATAAACTAACTTTTTATGCGTTTTTAAATGGTAGAAATGCACAAAATTACATATTACACCCTTATACAGCAATAGAATATGAGATCCTACCTCGTTGGGTCAAAAACCTGATGCCTCGATCTACGTGCAAATTCGAGCCTTCCGTCTAGATGGATGCGTAGACCACGTTGTCGATTCTAAGGATCAACAGTTGGTTTATCAAAAACCAAGCCCCGGGCCCCCGAGAAGTTAGAGAGAAGGCATAGAGAAAATGGAGAAAACTTAGGAGTTAAGTTTTGAAAATATCTTTTCAAAATATCTAACTCCAGATAATTATAGGCTTCCAAAATATCTTTTTTTTTGAATTTTTCAAAATTCGTACATAAACTCCCTACAACCCCGGGAAGCAACCCTGCATGCTCAGATTAACCAAATAGACATCGAATCACGTATATGCATATTAAAGCAAAAATGCCAAAAAGGCGTCAAAACACCTAACATGCATATGTATCAAAAAATCAAACGGTACAGGGTCTCGCATCAGTCACTGACTTTTCATTTCCCACACTAGGTTTCTCTCTCCTAGGGCTCGATTTCATCTATTTTCTCTCTCTCAAAAGGGTTCTATTCCATTTTAATCTCATGTACATTCTTTCTAAACCCATTAATCTCACTTTCCTTCTCTCAAAATCATTCCATGGCACCTAGAGTTAGAGGAGGCAAAGGAAAATCGATCGCACGAGAGGAACCCACCAATGAAAATGACAGCTTGTTCTCTACAAGCCGGGCCGAGACTCTTTACAAAAAACATCTCTAGTCTCTCGACCCGATCTTTGGTAAAATTCTAAACATGCTCTTCATGGATACTTACTTTCCTCATATTTTACGTCTTATAGCTAAGCTTGGTTGGAGACCATATGTTTTCTATCAATCCACCGGTGTTTATCCCCATCTTACTCGTTTATTTTACTCCAATCTTGTCAAAGAAAATCCAACCCATTCTGATGATCATTACACTCATCTTGCTACTTATCTTCATGGAAAAACATATCGCTTTATTGATCAAAACATTGCACGCCTTTTTGGAATGGGTAGAGGTGATTTTGTTTGTTCACAAATTTCTTCTTCATCATGGATCATGGCCCACGAATTCACTCCCGAAATGTTTTTACCCATGATCATGAATGAACCCCCTCTAAATTTTTCCCTCAACCCATCTTACTCCCAACTCACACTTGAGACCAAAATTTTACATCTCATCATTACATACAACATATTGCCTCATAGTGGATCTCGCACCTACATCTCATATCTTGACTGCTTTATATTATGGTGCATTCCTAAAGAAAAACGCCTCAACCTTCCATCTCTAGTATGTCAATGGATGCTTTCTAAAGAAGGGTCCAAAAGACATACTCTTCTATATGGGGCTTTTCTCACCCCACTTTTTGAGTCATTTGGGCTTTCATCATCACCATCAAATTTTCTGCCACCTAAACCCTCTTATTTTCTCACTGCTACCATTCTAAAACTAATGGGATATCATCTTCAAACTGGGGACTGGAATCACAAATCTCATCAGCCAGCCCCTCAAGTTGTGCACAATAGTGAAGGAGAAGAAGATGAGGATGTCGTATATGCACAGGCCGATGCTCTTTCTCCTACTGCTCCATCAGTACCTCCAACTGATTCTACCACTGCTGATGACACTGCTCATATCACACGATCCTTTTTAAAGAAATTAGTCAAATCTTTCTCCAAGAGTGTTGATAAAAAGTTTTCCAAAATTAATTCTCACCTCACTCGCATCGAGGATGTTTTAGGGATTCCTCCCTATGACGCCTCTTCACCCGAGGATGATGATGATGGCGATGCCAATGACAGCTCCACTTCTTTTTGATAATGCCAAAAGGGGGAGAAGAATGCAAGCAAAATAATCTTAGTAGAAGAAGAAAGAGAGAGAGAGAGAGAGAGAGAGAGAGAGAGAGAGAGCAAATGTAATTGTTTTGGATCATGTACTTGTGCTGCTTATGCTACTCTTATTTGTTTTGGTTTTATTTTGGAAGGTGGTTATGTAATTATAATGATCTTATGGTTGTTATGGTTGTTGTTGTGCAATTTTGCTTGCTTAGCTTACATTCAAATGAATGATTGAAATGGATTAACTTTTGAAAAGATGATATTCTATGGAACAAGCTTTCAAAAAGTATGGCTGAAATGAAATTAGATATCTTCAAAATTTATGCATATTATAAGGGGGAGTTATTCAACTCTCAAAGATTATCATTTCATGCTTATTGATAGGGCGAGTCTTATTTAGCTCTCCTATTATTTTTCTATATGTTTGTCATCACTAAAAAGGGGGAGATTGTTGACCTAACAAGGCTTCAGTGACCGTTTTGATGATAAGAAATCTAAGTATCTAATTGTGCAAATTGAGTGTGTTTACAGGAGAGAAATGTTTAGCACAATCAAATATATAAAATGTAAGCCATGACGCATATTTCAAATCAAATTCTTTGGTGACAAGCTTTTAGAACAATGCAAGAGTTGAAATCTTGAAGGATTGAAGATAAAAGTTTTAAATTTCTTTTTTAGGATTTTTGTAAATTTACATATCTCATGGATATATTTCTTTGAAGCTCATAGGATTTCTAAAATACCTATAAATATTTTTCACAACAAGGAGTTATCAAAACTTGTTTTGAAAATCAAAAATTCTGGATTTTTAATGTAATTCAGTCGACTAAAGCATTGATCAGGCGACTAACTGAGTTGCAAAAACAAGAAACTGGATTTCAATGCATCCAGTCAACTGACCAAGCAGTCTAGTCGACTGACTGGTGGTCCAGTCGACTGAGTGAGGACTCCAGTCGACTGAACAGGCTGGAATTTTGAAAAATGGCTGAAATGGCTAGTTTAATCTTTCCATACTTAGCCCAACGGCTAGTCCCAAACTTTGGCCTATAAATAGAGCCTTTGAGCTCTTATTTCAATCATCAATAGCCTCTCAAACATTTTCTCTTGTTTCATACTTCTTGTGCTTCAAAATTCTTGATTTTTCAATTTGCATTTGAGAGAAAAGATCATTAGAATTCTCTTTGAGCTTCATTGTTATATTTCTTGAGAAGTGTGTTAGAGCTTTCGTTTTCTTGTACTCATCTACTCATTGTAGGAGCAAATTCTTCGTACACATTCTTGTTGTTCCTTTGTATTTGAGACAGGCGTTTCTCAAAAGAGGCTAATCCGCCTACAATGGTTGGAATACGTGAGAAGGGTACATTCTCAAGAGAGGCTACTCCGCCTAGGCTAAGGAGAGAGGCTACTCCACTTAGTGAAGGAGTGATAGTGAAAAATTCTCATAGCGGTTGGCTTGAGACAACGACGTATACCGTTGCGCAGAACCTTGTAAAAATTGTGGTGTCGTTCTTCTATCTTGCTTATTTTTCATTTACCTCATTATATTGCTTATCTTTGCATTATTACAACAAGAAAAGTGTTGTATTTGGTTAACAAGAAGTTTTAGATAGTGTAAATTAAAATCTACACTTGTACATAAATCTTTTAACAAAAGGTTTTTGTTTATAAGATCAATTCAAATTTACTTGTGACTTATATAAGTAATACATTCTTGTGAATTTAAAAATCATACACTTGTATTTGAATATTTGATATAAGATTTTTTAAATATTCAATTCACCCCCTCTCTTGGAATTACACACAAACTATCATAGATGTGGCAAAAAGAGTTATTACGTACCATTTGACCATGACTTGCTCCATTCATGACTTGCTCCATTCCTAGTATTGAGAGGTATATTCTTAACTCTATTCAGAAGGTACACTGAGTACAGACCTACCAACCTTTTCATATACAAATAGTTTCTTAAAACCATTTCTTTTAGGATCAATAAATCTGTTAGGGTTATGTGATTTTCTGTTTAATAGATGCTTTTGCTTGTATAGTTAGGACCTCGATTAGGACTAATTTTCATTCCCTTCCCCTATCGTCGAGAGTGAGTTGTTTTGACTTTAGGCCCAACTAACGAGTCCTCCAGTTTATGTGAGTCCTTTCAATTCAGAGACCCAAGATAATAGCTTCGTGCAAAGTAGAACCTATATGCACTTGGGCCTAATCTCAAAGAGGAAGGCTTAGACGGGTAGAACTGTTAGGATCACCAATGGTAGATCTAGAATTGATCATGGCTGATATGATGAGGGTAATTATGGACCTACGGTGAACATTAAACGAGATCAGTACAATTGTGAACAACTAGGCTAGGATGTAGACTCAATGCCAGACACAAATCCAACTCTTACAGGCCCAGCAAATCTAAAACCAAGCTCAATGTTATCAACTTCAAGCTCAAGTCAATGATTTGTTGAGTTCATCTATCGAGAACGAGACTCAATCCAACAAAGGGAGAACTAAGGCCGTAATGATTGTAACGTTCCGAACCCCAAAAATCCATAAACTCAGCCCAATATCTTAAACAACCATAATAAAAACATTTTTTTTAACAATTTACGTATGCGTCACAAAGGCTAATCAAGATTTTTAAATTTCAAGAGTTCATTTACAACACATATATTATTACAATCATCCATTTTCACTTTCTACACAATCATGCTGTAATGTCAATACAAATAAAAAACTAGATCTTCCTTCTGCCCCTTTTTCACATGCATCATTTGCCCTAATATTGCCCCGGATCCTCGAAACCTGAAATGGTTTGGATATATATACATGACCCGAAGCTCGTATGATAATGACTAATCAAGTGTTATGCATGACTTGTGAGGTGTGATGGGTGCAACCGAAATAAAATGCAAGTTTCACCACTTATTATTGTTATTCTCATGCACACACTCACGCACACCAATTTGTTCTTTTCACAAGCCTTTTTCAAAACATTCTTTTCTTTCACATAAAATCGTATTAATTTCTCGTCATCTAGTTTTTCACAAAAACCATATCAAATTATAAACCGGCGTCGGGTGCAACTTATAGAAATCCCTCCCTATTACTTTCCAATAGGCTACTCAAAGCCATTGGGTAATAGATAGCTCTATAACTCACCACAACGCAATCACAACTAATGAACCGGTATCGAGCACAGCTTATAGAAACCACTCCCTATTCCCCCAATAGGCTACGCGAAGCCATTGGGTAATAGATAACTCTATAACTCACCACGACACAATACCACGTTTCGGGGGCTAACCCGTGGGCACGTGGACCCACCAGGCCAACTTAAATCACATCTATCCATACGGTTCATTATTCGTTTATAACATTTAATTTCGCAAACCTGGGAGTCCAACCCACAACTGGTTCCTCTCCTAATTAATTTTCACACTTTATTATTTGATACACATATCAAATTTCCTTTTCCATTTTTCTCATCAAATTCCATTTGAGCATTCAAAATTCTTTTCATGTCATATACATCATAACCCCAATATATTATGTCTCATATATCACATTTCATATACCCATTTCATAGAGTACCAACACAAAACTTATCCAATAGAAATCATATCATTTTTAAGAAAAAGATGAACCCATCCTATGCATGTATAGCTACATTACAAATCCATGGTTTCTTCTAAAACTAGGGGTTTTAAGAAATAATCATACTAAACCACATTCCTCAAAGACTCATTTTACAAACCAATATCCATTCAAACTTATTTAACCTAACACGATTCAAAGCGAAACAAATTATGAATTCAAAATCTTTTTAAAATACACCCAACCGAGGGTTTAACTACTGTAATGAATAATCCAAAAGCTAGGTTTAAAGTTCCCAAAAAGTCAAACCTTTAAGTAAAACATCAAAAATTTTGAAAAAAAACTAGATCGATCGATCGGTGAAGAGACCGATCGATCGGCTCCTTACCTGCACAAGAGTACCAAGAACACCAATCGAGTCGTCCTGTTCTAGGCCCTTTTTAAGCCAAAAACTTAGTTTTTAATACTAACAAGCGTTTTAACTCCTTCTTAAAACATTTTAAGATATGAAACAACCATTAAAAGAAAGAAAAACCAATTCCAAAACCTCCTTCGGGGCGCAAATATTTATGTGGAGGAAAAACAATCCAAAAACCTTTTATACAATAATTTTCTTGAGAACATGGATAATCATTTCTTAAAACCCCAAAGTTCTCAAAGTATTCTATTCTTTTATTTCAAATTTCTCCTTATCATCTCATTCAACATTTCAACTCACACATCTAATTAAACATATATTTTATAAAATCAACCCACCATCATCAATTTATAAGAAAATCTATATCTCTATATCTCAACCTTTTGATTCTAATACAAATTTATTTAACCATCCCATAAAAATCATCAAAACCACTTCTCATTTTTATCAACCTCTTAATCTTCATCAACAACTCATATTTATCAAATAATCAACAATACTCATATAAAACCACTACCAATTCATGTTTCTCTTTAAACCACATATCACATTTCATTAGGGTTTAACCTAGTTTCAAAAACTTCAACACAAATCATTGTAAACCACAAGGATTAGTTGAGATCCTACCTCAAAGAAGATCCTCTATCAAGATTCAAGCCCCGTGTGAGCTCCAAATCACCAAAGCCCAACATACGCAACTTCAATGGAGCTTCCAATGCACATTCACACTCTCCAGCGGTCGCTCGCGCAAGGAAACGGCAAGATCTTCATCCTCGACAAATATTGAAACCCTCAAGACCCTCCATAGCTAAACCCTAGATTTCTCCTAAGCTTTTAGAGAGAGAGGAGAGAAGAGAGAATGGAAAAACAAGCCCAAAAACTGACATTTATAGCCTCTGTTCGTCACAGACCGATCGATCCATCTCAGGACCGATCGATCGGTCTTTTGCGACTACACTGTTGGTCCAACTTTGAACAAGCATATCTCCTACATCTGAACTCCAAATAGGGTCGTTCTTATTCTCAAACCAAAGCCCCGGAAGTCTACTTTCCAATGGTTCAAACCTCATACCAAAATTCATTCTGTACAAAATGTTATGGCCAGTTTAGTGAAGGTATGTCACTTTCCTTAACACATTTTTCGCATATTTTTGTCCAAACATCCGTTAGAGCCTCATATTCTTCTTCTAACATATTTTTTTATGCGTATCCAAGTTCAAAATATCCCCATGCTCAAGTTTTAATTCTTACTCCATCAATGCTCAATCATTTCTAAAAAATAAAAAGGGTCGGGGTCTTACAAAGATGCTAAGAAATTCTTCGATCACCTTTGAATAGTTGTTTGATGTGGGAGTTAATGCTAAAAGTTTCATCCAATTAAGGGAAATGAAAAGTGCAAGATCAAGTCAAAGGGTAAGGAAACCATGCACCAATGACCCTAATCGAGTCGATAATAACTTCATCGACATTTGCAATGATCAGGTTTTCAAAGTAAGCATCCTAAACCCAAAACTTGAGCAATTTAGTTAACAAAGAACTTCGAGAAGAATATTTACTCCTCTAGGAGTCCCACTTTCCACTGTCATTGGTAGTCTTATTAAAAGTGGCCTCCTAAAGCCTTTAGAGCCAACCCTGTTACTAAATCTTTTATCGCCCAGATATAATCCAACACAGTAATGTTCCTTCCACCAGGGACATGGACATCTAACCAACAACTGCATGAGGCTCCGACATGAGATTTAAGACTTGATAGACAACAAAGTGATTCCTCCACCCAATGCAGTTTAGAAGCCAAAAGTAACCATTAATCCCTTGTCGAACCACACAAATCAACAGAGTGTGAATGTCGTTGAAGAGGGATTGAAAAGTTTTAATCCCATAAAATTTAGTCTCTTTGATGGAATTGAAGCCTGTTATGGTTTTGCCATCCGGTCAGGAGCTGTTGGTAATTAATGACCTTATTCAGGATCTGATAGATGATAGCTTTGATAATTTCTCAATATTTATAGTCCATGAGGAAGAACTTTCTCCCCCTATAAATGGTAATGATGAAGAGGATGAAGAAATCAGACGCTTGTAGGAGGAATTGGCCCGCCTTAAGGCATTAGATGAGTTAGAAGAGGCTAGAATTGACATCAAATGGCACGTCTTGACCATTTTGAGTGATGATACAACATGGCACCGAGGGGCATCCTAGTATGGGTAAGCCGACCCGAGTTTTAGAATTAAAGAGATAGAGAAAGCAACATTAGAGATGGGAGAGTCTTCGAAAGGAAAGGAGTTCGACAGCAAAAGTAAACAGGAAGACAATCCACCGGCTAGTGAAGAAACTGAGAAGAAGAAGGGGTTAAAAGAGAAAGTGGAGGACTCACCCCACGTGAATTTGTTAGGAACCATAAATCTTGTGTTTGACCCCTCTATATTCATCGTTCCTCTTTATGAGCCAAAACTGAGAACACCTTTACCCGAGGGACCAATCTTATGTTCTCTCGAAGTGGAGTACCAAGAAGAGAACAACGTGTGGAAATTGAAAAAAATGGAGCAAGAATTCATGAATATAGAATACGACGAAGAAGTGGATGTGCCAAAATGGTATTCGATTATGGAAGAACCATATAATCATGGAGACCCATGGGAACCTTGGGGTCCTCCCCCACCCTATGATTATGGAGACCCATTTGATGGGGTATCACTGCCACAACTCTTTGAACTAGAGACTGATACTGGTAAAGATTTTCATTGGTTTTCACAAAACGTAATGGGAATTGAGGAGGATCTTAGGGGAGATTGACCAGTTAACGAGGAAAACAATCAGAGAAATATCAGTATAGACGATTTTTGGGCTTTCCGAGAGAAAAGATACTCGGTGGTCAAAATTTGAGAAGTAACCGACCAATTTGAAGGTTTTTGGGAACTCGAAGAATAGATAGAACATCTGCTGAGAAGTGGGAGGCATTTTAAGCCCCCGTAGTTAGAGAAGGGGCAACCAAGTATGGGTATGAAAGAACCAAGGAAGTAAGCAAAAAAATCAAATGGCGAAGAGGAAGACATAGTTTTGAAGCAACTCAAGAAGACACAAGCCAATGTGAGCATTTGGTGATTACTTGTGGCATCCCATAAGCACCGACAGATCATTTTTAAAGCTTTAAACAGTGTAGACATCCCAATCGACGTATCGCCCGATCAATTGGTTGGAATGCTTATACCCAAGAAGCAGACCAATGTTATCGCCTTCAGTAACAAAGACTTTCTAACCAAAGGGCCGCCTCACAATAAGCCATTACATCTGACTGTCCAATGTTTAGGAAATGGGTGTCAATCATCTTGGTTGACAACGGTTCTTCTCTCAATGTGTGCCCACTACGAACTCATTAATGTTTGGGACTGAAGATGCAAGACATCAAATTGAGAAGAGACGTATTGGGATTGATAACTTTCACTGTGATAGTGGGAACTTTGAAAAGTGAGGTAGAATTTTATGTTCTCGATGTACCGACCTCGTTCAATCTTTTATTAAGAAGATCGTGGCTACACGATCCAATAGTTAGAGCAATTCCATCAACTGTGCACCAAAAGGTGAAGCTGATCAAGGAAGGAATAGCTGTCACTATTTTGGGTGAAACTGGCTTGCCAAGCTCGATCAATGACACTACCCTACTCCTCGAGATTCAGTTTGGGGAGAAGGATCTCCTTCTGAATCGGTTCGATTTTGATGAGACTAAAGCTATCCAAGCCCTGATGAATGAGGAGGAAAACTATATAAACTCAAAGGTTGTAGTAATGATAAAGGAATGTCTTATTTTTTGGGAATGGGACTGGAAAAACACTTACAAGGAATCTTGGAACCAATCCCCGTGCACCATAATCGTCATGGATACGAACTGGGCAGCAAGACAGAATTAGAGGAGCCAAAGATGGAAAAATACGGGCCAACGTTGAATAGGTGCTTTGTCAAATAAGGGGATGATTTCCCTTATTGTGGATTTTTTGAGCGATGGACAGAGGAGAAGACTAAATAGAAGTTGCTGAGGCTAGAGATTTTTTTCGGCCATTAGTTGTTTAATAGTGAGGATGAAACATAAATATAGCAGATGGAATTCACTGAAAAGGTGCCAATAGACTGGCCAGCTCATTGTGACGAAGGAGATCTGGGTTCTTTCTTCGATGAGGAGATGGCCCGATTGCATATAGGTAACAAAGAAGACAAGGTTGCGTTAATAATGGATGCCGACAAGCCCACAAATTACACTACGCTCATTATGGATGCTACTAAAATACAAAAGAGTCAATCCCCTAAGTCTTTTCATATAAATGATGTAGAAAATGAGTTGGAGTCTAAGTCTGAGTCTGGTGAGTATGTTTTAACCGAGTTTGTAACGGTTCCTATGAAGGCAAGTCTGCCGGGAATGCATCTATTGGCATCCCAAGTCTTTTGCATTTCATGTTCAAAATTGTAACCCCGGTTGAAGTCAATTAAATGAATCTAGATTTTGCTTACATTGTTGTGCCTCAAATATCTTGTTTGGATTTTGAAAATTTTAATAAATTCGAGAAGAATATCCCCAAAGAATTAAAACTTTTAGTTGAAAAGGAAGAAGAAATGCAAGCTAAACCTGTAATGAAAGAAACTATTTTAATAAACCTTAATAATAAAAGGGATCCGCAGATAGTTCATACTAGTTTTATGCTCTATTCGAAAGAACGTGAGCAGTTAACATTTTTATTAAAAGAATTTATAGATGTTTTTGCATAGTCCTACGAAGATATACTCGGAATCGATCCTGATATAGTACTATTAGAGTTGGTATATTGAAAATCATGTTTTTAATATTTAATTTTATTTTAATAAAATTAATTTTTCATTTTATAAGAATCTTAATGAGCAATGTATGTATATTATTTCTTTAATATTATGCATGGATGTGCTTTATTCTGTATAGTATTTAATCTGGTGTGTAGAGTATAACTTGCATACAAAAGATCAGATTTTAGGTTCTTACAGAATATAAGTTTTGTGTTCACAATTTAGATGTAAATAGACATACCATCGGTACGACTGTCGCACATAGTTTTAGTAGGCCTATCTTGGTTACGAAAAACAGATAATAGCGTCGTCTATTGTTCCGACTCTCTGTGCTAGTACATTTTGTGTGTATTGAATGTGACATATTAGGGTAATTAATTTTATACTGACTATATAAATTAATTCACACTCTAACGTTATTATGAATAGTACTTATGTTTTTAACCCTGAAATAATTATTGATTTGCGTATATTTAATATTCGTTATTTTCATTCATTAGAGAGTGCGATCTCATATGGGTCTATTATCCTGGTGAGTTAGATAGCGGTATTATTTATATGGTGAATATTAATTATTGACGGAATCCGCGTCTCGAATGATTGGGATTGACGAACCCTTTTAAGGAAGCTTATAAGTTTTGATCGAGCCAAACCCTACAGGTGGATTTGATTATTTGGCAGTCAAATAAGTTAAGTAGAAGAATTTAAGGAATTTCAATATGCCAATTAAATTAAATTATTAGTAATTAAATTTAATTGTGTAGCGACTCGAACCCTCGTTATTTTTGAAGTATTAATGAAAACAAATGTGTTATGCCCTGTGGAGATGTTTGGAAGTCCAAATCGTGCGTGAGAATTAAGTTTTAGGTTTCTGCGTGCTCGATGATGAGAATTGAAAGTGAATTTATATAGAAAAACATCATTGTGAGGCGTTTGAATTGTGCTTGGACTCGATTTTGGCAGCTTCTATTCAGTATGTCTCCCAGCGTTGACCGCTCGAGCGGTGGGAGTCCGCTCAAGCGAATTATCGCGGAGCAGACTCTTTAAAAAGGTCGCGTGGGGCTTTTTCTTCCCATTCTTTTTTTTCCTCGCTCTCTCTCTAGAGTGTGAGCAAGGGTTAGGGCTTGAGTTTGAGAATTGTTTGGAGCTTCTTTGGGTGAGATTTCTCACTTCCTCTCGACGGTTCAAGCATTGGAGGCCCGATCTTAGTGTTGGAGAAGCTTTTCTCACCGTGCGATAAGAGATTCTCATGGATGGAGCTCGTTTGAGGCTTTCTCTTATGGACTTAGCATCCCTAAGGTAGGATCTAAGACTTTCTTAGAATATTTTGTGATGTGTTGTGCTTTCCAATTGGTGAACATAAAAGCATGAAATACATGTTGTCAAAGCCCTAAATTGAAGTTTGATAATAATGAGAGTTTAATCTTGAGTCTATGAAGGATTTAATATGTTTTTATCTTGACAATGTCATTTATGGGGGTTAGATTTCAAAAATGAGAAACTAGGGTTTGGGATTTGAGCTAATATTATGAAAATTGGGAGTTTCAGGTTTGAAGAACTGATACGATGAAATTGATAGAATTGTTGGTTAAATTGGGAATTATCATAACCTATTGTAAACTTAATATTATAAATCTACGTGGCACATGTTGATGACAAGCATAAATTGTGGATTTTAATGGATAAAGCAGATGAATTTGTGAATTTGAAATCATATGATGGTTAATTTGTGTATCAACTCTAAAACAATGAAGGTGTGAATAATGAAAACATGTAACGATGTGGGTTTAGCGAGAGGAACCTTTAGGGTTGGACTCGCGTGTGCATGTAATATGGGTTTGGTGAGAGGAACCATTTGGGTTGGACTCACATGTGTGTGTTGTTTTATGATATGTTAAAAAAGGACCGATTTGTGAATCTAAGGGATTGTTTAAGGTTGGGTACGAGTTGCTCCTCGGTGAAAGACCGAAAAACTGTGCAGATTGGGTTCTCTGCCCGCCGGCTAGTGAATTGGGAAAGGACGAGTCGTGTCGGGGTATAGCACGTTTCGTTATTTCATAGGGCCTGTGTGGCGGGGCTGAGTGTAACGTTACGGGGTTCTATATGCTCGTTCGACGCCGGTGCCTATGTTTTCAACCATGAATTGGTAAAATGTGCAAAATGCCAACGAGTGTGCATTGGCGTGTGTTAGCGTGTGTTGGCATGTGTTGCTGTGTGCGTTGCAAATGATTGGGTTTGTAAAACCTTAATCTGAAAATGAAACAAATGGTAAAACGTATTGGATAATGGTAGATGGTAAAGGAATTGGGTTAATGAAACCTTTAGTGGAGAAATTGAGAATATTGTGAAATGTGAAAACATGTGTGGTTGATAAAAAGGGATAAAATGTGTTTGGTTAATTAAGAATGGTAAATTGGATGATTCCAAGAAAACTAAGAAGTATAGAGAAATAACCTTTTTTATATAAAACTCGGTTATGCAATGGTAATTTATTTGGGGAACAAACAAGATGTTTTAATTAAATTTATGTGTGCACTTTGCATAACCATCTTCACATACCATGCATGTATTCGGTGTTAGTCC
>JAULJZ010212948.1:0-18490 GCA_032270985.1 Heliamphora pulchella | reverse complement strand
GCTGCTCAGATTAATCTCTTGCATCAACAGAGACTTTTGCAGCTTCAACAACAGCACCAACAGCAACAACAACTTGCCTTGAAGGCTCTTCCTCTACAACGATCCTCATCGCCACAGCTATTTCAACCTCAAAGTTTGCCTTTGAGGTCCCCTGTAAAACCAGTGTATGAACCTGGGATGTGTGCCCGGCGGCTGACACGATATATGTATGAGCAACAACACAGACCTGAGGTAGGATTTCGTTCCTGAAAACTCTAGATATTTGTGTTTCTGTTACGTGTTATGATTGTGGTAGCTTTTTGTGCAGGACAACAGTATTGAGTTTTGGAGAAAATTTGTTACTGAATTCTTTGCTCCCAATGCCAAGAAGAAGTGGTGTGTTTCTATGTATGGAAATGGGCGCCAAACAAATGGAGTTTTCCCTCAGGTGTGCTTCTGAAAAACACCTGGCAAGACTCTATGCTACTCTTTGGGATGTCCCGATTTTGTTGACCAAATTTAGATGGTTTTTTAATAGTATTGATGGCTCATATTTACTATTTCCTAAAATTTCTGCTTAATATGATTTTTGAAGTTTCTAGGGCTATAGATGATTTGTGTAAATTTTTGGATTCTTTATATTGCCTTTCAAAGTCAAACATTTGTGGAAAATAAATAACTATTTTTTTAATTCTGCAGGATGTATGGCACTGTGAAATTTGTAACCGCAAACCTGGCCGTGGATTTGGTATGTTTTGGTTCCTGGGCTTTTAGAAACTGATTTAATATAGTGAAACGTCATTCTTTAAATGCTTTAAGTTGGTCTCCTGTGAATATTTTCTGTTTGACTCTAGATTGATTGCCAACTTTGTTTTTTGGCTCTACATTCCTTTTGTTTTCTTGCTCTATGTTGGGCGTTCATTTTGTATTTCTGTATCAGCATCTAATATCTATTTACTTTCAGAGGCAACTGTTGAGGTTCTGCCAAGGCTTTTCAAGATCAAATATGAGAGTGGAACTTTGGAAGAACTTCTTTATGTGGATATGCCTCGGGAATATCAAAACTCATGTGGTCAAATCATCCTGGACTATGCAAAAGCCATACAAGAAAGCGTTTTCGATCAACTTCGTGTTGTCCGGGATGGTCAACTTCGTATAGTCTTTTCTCCAGACTTGAAGGTTGCATATTGTTGGTGTTTTGTTTTTGGTTCCCCCCCTCCCCCCTCTCAAGAATTATAACTTTTCGAGACATCAGATACTTACTTGTTTCTGTTCCATCCTCCATACCTTTTCTAGATATGCTCTTGGGAGTTTTGTGCTCGGCGTCATGAAGAGCTTATCCCTCGAAGATTGTTGATTCCTCAGGTTATTGAGCTAAATTCATTTATAACATGGAATCTTTATTTGTTACCATTTCTCTTGTCGATTATATATCCTCTGCTTGGATGTGTTGGACTTACAGTTTATTTTTGTTCTCTGCTTCAGTCAGACTTACAGTTAGATGTTTTAAGTAATAATGAGTGTTTCAATTCTCTCTCTTGTCAGACATGTGTCAGACAGATATTTCTTGGACACTTGTTGAAATGTGTCTGGAATTCCATGGGCACGACTTAATTTGAAAGTGAAACTTCGTAACTACCGGTGCTTGGAAGTTATTTCTTGGACAAGCCCTCCACAATCTGTGCAGTGAATATCTTGACAAGGGCATATTGCCAATGCAAGTCACATGATGAAAATATGTATCGAATTATTTATAAGGCAACACATCTTATACATCATTAACACAAAGCAGACATGGACTCATCAAATATACAAAAATACTAGAAAAGACTGAAATAATAGTAAGAACATGTGTTATATATATGATGTTCTATTGAGGTTTGCCTTTTTTAGCTATAAATACAATTGTGTAGTTCCTCATGTAACCTACACCTTAAGATATGAAGTCTGAAGACTATACCATGTTCTTGCTATGCTTGTGTCTTTTTTTAAGAATTGTTGGTTCAATGAGTCTACGACATGTTGTTTAACTTGTTTGGTCTGCATTTGTCTCTATTCAATTGAAATCTAGACCCATCTTCATTGGGTATGGAGATTTAGTATACAGATTCACCTGTATTTATATTAATTGCCACATTTATGAATTTATAAATGTTTCTTTTCTGCCCTTCTGTTTTGCATCAGTTCAGGCATACATATCTACTAATAAAAGTAACTATTCTGTTTTATTTTTTTAAGAAAAAGTTTTTTGCTGTCTCCATTATCTAGTTTCCCCCCCTTTTCCGCTTTTGAGTGTAGTAGATTCAATACTATTCTATATTTTGTTCCAATTTTCCTCTTAGTGTCATGATGTCATCTATTTAATACATTCCATCCTTTCCTATTCTGCATACGCGTATGCTTATCTTTGACTTTTGTCTTGTATTGCAAGTTCATAATGTTTACTCTGCCATTGCTTATATATATCTACAGGTTTATAGGTTGCTTCAGTGTTTTTTTATTTTTTATTTTTTGGATAAAGTATGGATCCCGCGTCATTGTTGCTTTTATTATTAACAAGAATGATGCAGTGGTAAGCTTACTATTGAAGGAATTTGGTAAAATCAAATTAATAAACTTGCGTATTTTGGATGCTGAATTTTATGAATTGCATATGTTAAGATGTAATTCTCATGTTGCCTATGTTGATTCTGGTATTACCTATGTTTTAACACCTAGCTAATTTCCCAATCAACATTTAGTAGTAGATTTGATGACAAACTGTTGTTGTCTATTCATTCATGCATTCTTTAATGCAGACAAGAAAAGTAATAAACTAATAATACTAATAATAATTATAATATATAAGAAATAGTAATGTTATCATTTAAAATATTCCCGAATTCCCACTAACATAAGATCTTAATAACAATAATAGCAATAACTCTTGTAGATACAACTTCTAATCCATACTCTTTTACTTTTACTTTTTTTATTTTTTTAATAAAATTGCTATCCATTCTCATTTAACTGGTCATAAATACTGGAATACTGGTGAACTATTATTGTGTGGTAGAATTTATGTCAGAACAAATGAGTCGATAGAGATGGGAACTTGAAAATATGGTAATGAAAATAGGATGTGGGTTTTTTTTTACTTATTGTTTAATAACCAAATACGTTTTCTTCTTTGAATTTATTAGTGAGTGGCAAGCAGTGACGTTTACCCGTCCTGGGAAATTAGTTTTGTATTTCCTTATTTCTTTTGTATTAAATGACAGTACCTCCAGCTATTGCCTCAAGAATAATTGATAGCAACAAGATGGCATAGTGTGTGTGCATGTATACACACTATTGTTTTGTTTTGTTCTTGCTGCTACTATAAATGTTTTTATATTTTAATATCAATGCCATGATTTTTTTGGATATATCATAGATTTGAAAAATAACCATTATGTAATGAATTGGCCTGTTCGTAACAAAAATTTGAACCCCAGGTTCGGATGCTCAGCGGTATACCCGCTGAGACTGAATATTGTTTCGTTTTGTACTCGCTGGTACTATAAATGTTTTTATATTTTAATATTAATGCCATGATTTTTTTGGATATATCATAGATTTGAAAAATAACCATTATGTACTGAATCGGCCGGTGCATAACAGAAATTTGAACCCCAGGTTCAGATTCTCAACGGTATACCGCTGAGATTGAAATTCACTTCAGTATAATCCGGCTTCTGATGAGTAGCAGGCCGTAACAAATAAAGAGATTGATTTTCAGCGAATCGGAGATGATTCATGTGACTGGTTGCCAATACTCGTTTTGGAAAACAAAATCTTACTTCCTAAATTAAGCTAGATGTCGCCGCTTGTACCACTAGCCAACCATCTCACCTTAGTAGGTTGTCTCACATGGGACAACTGCTATGAAGGCCCCGATTAGCAACTAGCTTAAAAGCTAGTTTTTTTCTTTTTTTCGTTTTTTGCCAAAATGCTAAATTGGGTTCAAATTCGGTTATTTTGTAACTTAGCTTTTAAGCTAGTTTTTTTTAAGTTGGTTGTTTGGGTAAAAAACTTGCTTTTTTGCTCAAAGTGGACAATTTTACTCTTCCATATATTTGATATTAACAATTATTTATAGTTGGTAATGGTAGTAAATAAGTTATGAATAAGGGGTATTATTGTATTTTAAAAGTGGTGAAATTTTGAATAGAATATTTTGGAAGTTTGTGTTTTGATTTGATTTTTTTGGCTTTTAGCTACTTTTTTTTCAAGCAGGAAACCTTAGCTTTTTGGTGTTATTAGCCAAAATGTCAAAAAAATCAAGGTTGCCAATCAGGGCCTAAGACTTGAGAGCCCAGAAGCTTCTGGCTGGCCATTTATAAGGACAAGCAACGGCTAAGTTTAGTTCTTTGGACGACATGGGATTAACTTTATATGTAATGTAAGAAACGGTTTATTTAATCAATTGATACATTTAAAATAGAATCATTCCATGCTAGGGGCCAATTATTCTACCACTTTCATTGTTTAAAACAATTTTGATCAAAATATGACAAATTAAGATTAAAATAATCCAAACACGTATTATTGAGTTTGCAAAATGATGCTAATGATTTTAAAAAAATCACGATCGTTATGGTTGATCCGTATCCCTTAGTATTCTGATACTGTTTCACCACGACCATAACCGTTACTTGTTCTGATACCTCGATTACAACCATGGGCAGTAGCTAGTCTTGGTACAAGTTAACCAGCATTTAATCTAATCTTGGACCTTTTTGCCTAGTGGCTGGCTGCTGCTGTTTTAAAATTTAATGGTTGCATCTATTTGTTTTAGGTAAGTCATTGAGATAATGATCTCTAGAGTCAACAACTTGACCATTCTTTTGTAATATGTTCTATGTAGTTGCCATCACCTCTGGCTCCTTGGGTTTACTTTTTCTTCTTCTCCACTCTCTGCGTGCATGCATAATTGTATGTGTGAGTGTGAGTGTGAGTGTGAGTGTGCACGATGTATTTCTGATACAAAAACAACTCAGGTTTTTCAATTGGATAGTTACCTATTGGATCAGGTCCCAATCATATATATGGGGGTTTATTTCATTATTGCATTTTATTTGGTTTTTTCTTCCAGTTTATATCTGGATGAAATCTCGTTAATTTTTCTGGCTTTGCTTATTTTCATGGTGTGGTCTAGGCCGCTGCTTTGTTTTTCATAATAACTGCAAAGCATTACTTATGAGAGACTAAAGTTTTATGTTTCTGCCAAATGTCGTGTGGTCCAGGACTGAATTAGAATTCCCATTCTTGCCAAGTGTCTTGTGTGTTTTTTTAATAGCTGTGGAGTGTATTCTGCAGGTTAGTCAGCTTGGGGTTGCGGCTCAAAAATACCAGACTGCTAGTCAGAATGCGTCATCCAATTTGTCAGTGCCAGAGTTACAAAATAACTGTAATCTGTCAGTTCTCTATTTCCATCACCTCATAATCATAGAATCGCCTGGTTCTTGGAGCCTGTTATTGCCTTTTGTTTTTGAATTCTATTTGATGGATCACTCTGTTCTTTGGTATGGTATTTTTGATTGTTCATAAGTTTCAAATAATAATCATTATAGCTCAATCCCCATGCTCATACTATCACGTATTTCATCTGTGTTTGTGCATGCACCTGTGCGTGCCATGTAAAAAAAATTGAATGGTCTTCACTTTAAGTAGATATATTTTCGTTATTTGTGATATGAAGATGGAGTATTGACATTTGTTCTTGTTGGTTGCTGCAAATAATAATACTTCTGTTAAAAAAGGTTGAGACAAGGTTCCTAACCTTGTGGAAGCACTTAGTTTTCACAGTTTCAGTATGTGTATAAATAATACTGTATCCTTAGAGTTACAGGATACATTTAATATACTAGCATCATATGTATGTGGTGCATGTTTTAATTTTGATAGAAATTATGGAAAAAAGAGAGTTATGTATAATATACATCCATTTTGATAGAAAATCACCAAGGGAAGGTCATATTCTTTATTTCAGTTTTAGTTCACAGAAGTTTTTTTTTAATGATGCATTACGTGCAAGGGACTATCCTTTCTATCGCTTGCGCTTTCTTTTCACTCTCAAGATAACGGTCTCTTAATAAATCAATTTTAATGCACAATGCCATAATAAAATTTAGAGAGAGAGTTCCTGACATCCTGAATTAGCTATGAATGAAAATGGTGGCTTTATTTGAGCAAATGCGCTTTTCAACTTGACAACTTCTTAGGCCTAGGTGTGGTAGTGCGTGTTATAACACCTAAAAATCAAAAGAAAATTGTAATACCTAGTCGGAGATTAGCATAAATTCAAACTCCAAATAGGCTAATAAGAAATTGATGGCATTAGAAGAAATTGTAGTTGTCTCACTTTGTAAATATATTTAAATTCTGGAGCACATATTAATTGCCGTGACGCATCTCACTATCAGAAAAAAATGTTGCAATAAAGCATCTTTCCTCTGTTTCACGAAGTGGAGAAGATAGCGACTGCAGTCTCTTGAAATTTATCATGTTATTATGACTATGATGGATAAGTTGAAGAGTAAAGATAGAATGAAATTGCTGTACTAAGAATACCAATACAGTAGTGCTGTAGTGTTACCTATTTTAATAATCAAACAGCAATAGAATTTGTTGTACTAAGAATACCAATACAGTTTGAAATTGCTGTACTAAGAATAGTATGAAATTGCTGTACGAAGAATACCAATACAGCAATAGTATGTAATAATATTGCTGGAAGAATTAAAGGTTAGAAATAGATTTGACAGTATTTGTTTATCACATATAGTACATCTTTTGGATAAGAAAGACAATTCTGAAATAAAATTAGGGAAAAACACGGCATAGAATGATTATGGATTTTGTTGAATGCAAAATTGAGAGAAATATAAAAACATATGTGCCATCATTGAGATTATGAAATTAAAGGAGTGCAAAAATGAATTCTTACACCAGGTTCATGTAGGTGGGAAAAGTTGTTACTAATGTTGTTTTGTAAAAGATAATAGTAATTTGCATTTAGCAGTTATAATTTGCTAGTGTGTATCTCTAGGGCATGCAGTGTTGCATCTTGAATCAAAGCTAGCTTTATTCGTTATTTGAGGTACCCTATCTGGGATGCCTACTGGGATCAATGCGTGGGCTAATTGTTTTCGCTCATTTTTCTTTTATTGTGGATAGACCAATCATTTATAACCAAACAGCCTCCATCAGTTCCAAAGTGCGGTTGTAAAGCTATGAAATATAGGTCTGAAGAAATGGAGTTGCCATAGGTTTTAAAGTTCAAGAACCTATGCAATCACTTCGTGGATTAAGCTTAGTCAAGTCCTTTCATTACTACAGAACAAGTTCAAGTGCTAAAGTACCGAATGGAAAGGTGTTAAGCACCCACTTAGCCTAACCACATAATTAGTCTCTATTCAACACCATTAGTTCACATATTTAAGTCTATGTACCAAACTAATACATGAATGACTGGCAAAATAACTAGGCAAGCTCACATTTTCGAAGACATACATTTTAAATAAAAACGTTAAGACGGATCAAAGCCATACTGTCGTCCCAATCATGCAAAAAAGAAAAAAAAACATATTAATCAATGAACAGAGACCTAGAAATTCATAATCGTTCATTCTCAGCACTATTCGGGATGACCGATTATAATCTTTAGGTTTCTACCCTTACCCTACATCCATCCCTACTAGCAAGGTAGAAGTAAACCAAGTTTATAGCCTAGGGTTTAACCAAGAGAGTGCTTGTGTGTGCTAGTTCGGTTTGTTCAAAAGAAAAGCGTTTTCCTAAACTATCATGCAAGTTTTTCTCAAAAGGCAAAGAAGATGCAATTTTGAGGATTAAAACGGGTTTTCAGGGACCTAAAACATGCTCATCTAATTAGCCATGCGTAAAAAATGACACTATTCATAAAAAGGCTAAATTTTATCCCTAAATATACATAAAATACTAAAAATAAAGAGAAATACTTTGACTCGTAGATTGCCGGTTAACCTAACGGCGTGTCCTTAGTACCACGAACTTGACCTCGAAAGGCTCCTTTCTTGAACTTCTCGACACTCTAGTGCTCAAAAGTAGACTCAAAGAAAACTAGGGTCTTTAAGCACTAACTCTGTTGATTCGTGAAAGGATTAGAAACTCCAGACTCAGGTGTCAGCTAAGTTCTTTGAGAATACGGGTGTGTTCTCTAGCTTAGGGAATATATGAACTCACATTCTGACTCATGAATTCTGAACTTTCTTGAATGATTTGAAAACTTTGAGGGGCCTATTTATAGGCTCCAGAAACGGAGCTTGGAGGTCAAAATCCGATGTGGGACAAATTAAAATGTGTCCCAACTTAAGGAAAAACAAGAAAGAAAAAAAAGGCGAACCACAACGACCCATAGGGCCGGTCTGGTCCTACAGAAATGGGCCATAGGGCTGGACCCCTCCCTGTGGCCATCCTGAGATTGCTTTTTGTAACTTTTTTTCTTTGGTGTTTTCGAGCATCCCGGTGGGCAAATGGGCTTACCCTGGCTTGGAAATAAGGATTTTTAAGTGAAAACAACACATTTGAGGGTTTGATTGGCTCAAAACAAGGGTTGGGGTGAGAAAATGGGTTTGAAGAAGGGCCTCAAATTTTTTGGAAGAAGGAAATGGATTTAAGGAAAAATGAAACTTTTGAATGGCCCACATGTCAATTTGTTCTTGTCAATGACCATACTTATTCTTTAACTCAAAATGTGTCCCAACTTCAGGAAAAACAAGAAAGGCAAAAAGGCGTACCACGACGATCCACAAGGCCGGTCTGGTCATACTGAAATGGGCAGAGGGCTGGACCCCTCCCTGCGGCCATCCCGAGATTGCTTTTTGTAACTTTTTTTCTTTGATGTTTTCGGGCATCCTGGTGGGCAGATGGGCTTACCCTGGATTGGAAATAAGGATTTCTAAATGAAAACAACACATTTGAAGGTTTGATTGGCTCAAAACATGGGTCAAGATGTGATAAAACGGGTTCGAAAAAGGACCTGAAAATTGTTTGAAAGAAGGAAATGATTCTAAGGAAAAATGGAACTTTTGAGTGGTCCACATGTCAATTCGTTCTTGTCAATGACCATACTTATTCTTTAAATCGTATGTCATCATCGGGCAAGGCTAGACAATAGGCCAAAGTATTATAGTCTGTCAAAATAGGGTGTCTACAGCTATTTGTTTAAATGGTACATTTTCCTGCCTATAATAGGTGGCAAGTGGAATGTCTAATAACAAAGGAATAATGTGGTCAATAAGTTCTATTAGCATGGAAGGTATGCATATTTCTTTGGTGCCAACACGGCATAATCTCCTTATCTCTTTCCTGTGGGGACTGCAAATTCTGGGATAGACCTGTTCATCCATCTTGTAAATTTCTGATAAAATCCCAATCTGTGTGGTTGGTGAAATAGTTGTGGATTAATATTTTGTTCCTCATTTATGGTATTTCATGTCTGGTGTACTGAAGAGTATTTACACTTGTGTTACAGGTTTGTTGCATCAGCTCGTCAGTTGGCAAAAGCATTAGAAGTGCCATTAGTAAATGATTTAGGATATACGAAGAGATACGTGCGCTGCCTTCAGGTAATCTTCTTTATTCTTCAGTTTCCACTTTGGTCCTTAGCTGTCTGATGCTGAATACGATGGGTGTCTTCTGTGTGTAACATTGTTTGGTGATTTTTTTGCAGAGTCCATTTGATTAAGTTTTCTTCCCCTTATTTTTTAAAATGTTGTTGCCTTGATTTTTTAAGATTTTGTTACTTTTTTAGTTATACATTGTAGTAACCAATGAGCATTTTATTGTAATGTCAAATGAGGAATGATGATTCTTGGGGGTTCACTTAGCTAAAATTATTTTTCTAATCTGTTGAGCTGTATGCTAGATAGAATGAATGTTCAAAATTTTTTTTTTTTGACTATATTGCAGATATCTGAAGTGGTCAATAGTATGAAAGATTTGATTGATTACAGCCGAGAAACAGGGACCGGACCTATCGGTATGTTCCAAGTTTTTATTCAAAAGTTCTCCACCTTTTTGTTAGTAAATTTCAAGGGTTGCTAGAGGCAAAAGTAGATTACTGAGTCTGGGAAATTTGTGCAACTTTGTTTTGGCATTGCTTCTAGTTGATCTGATCTATGATGTGAGATTAATCAAGGTTCAGGGCTAATCTAAACATTAGAAAGCAATCTTATATAAATATATTAGATGTTTTGTTCATTTTCAGAGCGAGAAACCTTGCTTTGAGCATACACTGGCCCTGTCCTTGAACAATTTCTTGTTATTTTCTTTTGTGTGGAATAAACAGTGCTGGTGACAGGCTTCCAGAACAATGATAGTTTTTTTGGGCCTGCTTATCTTTTTGAAGATAGTGAAACTTGTTAGACCAAATTTCAACTGCATTGAAAATTTGATAGTTTTCATTGTGTCAGATATAGCTCCTATTGGTATTTTCATATTATTATGGGGAAGACAGGGATTTGTAATCTGGTCAGTGTGGGAACACAGACTCCAGAGAACGTTTTACTGTAAGCATTTATTTTAAAAACTTAAACGGATGGATGCAGTTTGAGGTGCTGGGGCCTCTAAGGATAGCTGTTGTGCCAGAGCTAAGGTATCTGCAAACACATTTTGTGGAGTGTCCAGGGTTTGATTCTTAAATTAGGAGTTGTGTGATTTGAGATTGGTAATGAAGAAACTTTTCAGTCCATAGTTTGATTGGAGGATATTAATTAAATCATTTCCAGAGTTTGCATGGACATCATCTTCATTATTTCATTAGCACCGATTTCTTGGGAGTTGGTTCTTTGCTTCTCTTTGGGTCTTTGACAACTATTGAAGGTGGAAATTATATGGAGTGGAAAGACTGGTTTCTAGAGAACATTTGTCAGTGGTTGCAATTAGCAAATTGCATTAGGGGGACTGCTAGCAACTTTTTGTCTTAATATGACTTGTCTGCAGGACCTTATTGTCTTTTATGGGGGAGATTTTAGGCTGTTGGGTTATAAAGAAGTGGTTCAATTTTTTATTTTTTACGAATTCCATGGCGTTGGGGTAGTGAGCAAATTGTTTTATGGTACTACCTACAGTTCCAAAGAATTTCTATTTTATACCAAATAGATCTAGACTGATTTTTTAGTGAGTTGCCTCTATAAAATTATTGTTAAAAGTGCAGAGGTGCTTTTAGGAGCATCCAATTATTTTAGGAGCATCCTTCTAGTGAGGAGGGGTTTTTTAGAGCCATTTTTGTATCAAACTGTGATGATTTCTAGATTCTCTTTGATCTTTTTAATGCAAACGCATGCTGTTGATTTAATGGATCTGCATTCCAGTGCCAATAGATGAATTTAACATTGATGTGAATTTGGAGGAAAATGTAAAGCCTTTTGTGTCCATATGTTGTAGTAAGAAAGAGAGTATGACCATCACAGTTACATACTTTTGTTATGTATAGGATTGCTTGTAAAAGGAGTTGGATTCATTATTGAATTTCATCTTTTCTTTCTCATCTTCAGAAGAAGTGTTGCTTGGGGCCTCTTAAAAGAGCTTAAGAGGAATTTGTATAGGGACCCCTTGCATTTGATTCCTTCATGTCTGATGATTATTGGGAAACTCTCTTATGTTCTGGTAGTTGGTATAGAACAATGATATGATAGTGAGAATATAGAGAGAGTAGAGAAAATATTGTATTATTTCATCAACGTCCCAACAATATGGAAACTTTGGTTTACAACAAAAATGCAGAGAAACCCTAAGGACTGAAAAGTTAAAAATACCCTAAATTAAATGCAAAATAGCAAAACAAACCAAAGAAATACATTTCACAATGATTAATGTAGGTAAATTTCCTTGGTGCCGGCATAGTGCTGGTATTTCCCGCAGGGTTCCAATTGCCCTCGGAAGGGTTTTGCCCCTAGCTCTTCCATCATTATGTGTCCTCTGCTGATTTGTATACCTACAATTAGTAAGATAGAATCCAAAAGGCATGGACATTGGCAAGGAGCCGTGTCTGTGTCAGATGCATGTCAATGACTGACACTTTTTGGACTAGACACATCTTGGACATAACACTATTTTTCTATACATTTTGGCCAACACTTATTGAAATTTCCCGAATATGTTGCACAAACTTTGGATATTCAGATACTGCCCGTTACCTGAAAGGCTGAAAATGATGTTTACCAGATACAGCCCATTACCTGAAAATGATGTTTAGGGTAAACTCTGGATGTTGAGATACTGCATTGTTTTAATATTGGAAAGAAGTATTTGCCATATACCCCATCTCGCATTGAATATGCGATGGTACCCGTTAAGCATACCCTGTGAGTGCTATCAATTCCGTCATCAGCCGTGAGGTAGAAAGCCACAAACCTGAAGCTAATGCATAATAAAATTATTTCAACTGTAGCAAGATAGTTGATCTCTTGTTTTTGTCTTGCCTGGTGCTTTAAACCAGGCTTCTTGTTTTTTTTTTTTTATAAGTGAACTCTTTTTAAACTCGTGGTCTAGTTAGTAATTAAATATTACTGTTAGGTCTTTTCTAGGGCCACTTTTTCTCTCTTTAGAACAGTCCATGTTCTAGCTCCCCTCTCGATTCCCACATATTGGTGTGGCGTAACAAGGGAGCAACAAAGTATTGCAGTGATTAACGACAGCAGAATATCGTGAGAGCTAGTTTGTTAATCTTCCCCGTAACTAATATTGTTGTGCAGTCCCGTGTATACATGTTGGCTGCTTCCAACTAATTTGAAAAATTTCCTGGCTCTAGACTTTATGTGTGCTCGTGACAGTTTTGTAGAGTATTGTTCCATTTAAGTTGAATTGCTTCAATGGTTAAACAAGAAAAGAAATGTGAAAAGAATCATTCTCGGGTGTCATAGTTACTGATACCACAAGGCTGGTTCTCTTTCCCGTGTTTTCTCAGAGAGCTTGGTGAAGTTTCCTCGAAGGACAAATGCTACGGCTGGTTTTCATGGTCAACTTCAACCAAAAGATGAACAACTACAGCAACAGCAGCAAACGATGGGTCAGAACTCGAACAATGACCGAAGTTCTGTCCAGGAAACTACTATGCAAGCCGCTTCTAGCAATGGTGTGCCTAGTGTAAATAACACACTCAACTCGGCATCTACTACTTCCTCCACTAGCGCCATTGTCGGGCTTCTCCATCAGAGCTCAATGAACTCCAGACAACAAAACCCTATGAGCAATATAAATATTCCCTACGGAGGAAGTGGCATTCAGATTCGCTCTCCAGGTTCTGCAAGTACGATACCACAGGCTCAACCCAATCCTTCTCCGTTCCAATCACCAACGCCTTCCTCATCTAACAATGTTCCACAGCAACCGGCTCCATCTGGAGATGCTGACCCAAACGATTCTGAGAGTTTTCAGAAAATCATAAACGAAATGATGATGACGACCTCACAACTGAATGGTGGGGCCGGTATGGTGGGTGTTGGTACCTTTGGGAATGACATGAAAAATGTTAATCCTGGAATTGGGAATGCCGGGTTTGGCAGCGTATGTAGTGGATTTGGTCAGTCGGCCATGGTTAATGGAATCCGAGCTTCTATGGGAAATAATAGCTCGATGACAATGAATGGAAGGGTAGGCATCACATCAATGGCTCAAGACCAAACTATGAACCATCAACAACAGGCTTTGGGGGACCAGCTGCTTAGTGGTCTCGGAGCGGTGAATGGGTTCAATAATCTCCATTTTGATTGGAAATCGTCTCCGTGAAGCGTTCTTTGGCCTTTTGTGATGCTATGGTCCTTGATTACTTCTTCCTGGGCAGCACTGGAAGCCGCAGAATTGCCTTTGGCCCGGTGAAGATACACAAGCATGATGAATCAGTTTTGAGCTTCCATTCAGAAAAGGAAAACGAACACGCCGCGCTGTTTTGTCATTGAAATGTTATATCATCCTAAGGTGCTTCATTTCCTTCTGACTTTATTTTACCCGATTTATGATTCAATACAGCCGCATATCCCCCGACTAACCAGCCTTGGAATGGGAAATCCATGGAGTGACTATTGACTGGCGGAGCTCTCTTGATAATATCTACTCCCTGTGTACCCATTTCTGAGGCATTTGTAAACTAGAGTATCTGTTGACTCTCACTCCTTTTTCTCTCTACACCTGAGTGTATATATCCTAAGGTTTGTTTGGAGAAAATTTAATGTAATAACTTTCTAAAGCTCCAAGGGTTGATTTTCAGTGGTTTAATTTGATGTTCATTGCTTCCATTTCTTTACCTATTGCTGCTGAAAAGAAAGCCCAATGCCTAAAGGAAGATCTTCTTCATTGGTCACGCATGTTTAGTTAGGAAGTTTAGATTGTTTAGTTATTGGGTGCTGTGTGGCATTAAGATTTGTATTACACATTAGTGTGGGTTTTATCATTTTTTTTAATATTGAGATTATACGAATGCGAGACCTAATAATTTGTGTGGGGCATTGCTACACAAGCATCTAATAATTTTTCGGACTTTGCCTGTGGAGATTTAAGGATATGCAGACTGAATAATTTGCATAGTGAGGCCAGATTGGCAAGTAACTTGAAAACTTGGTTTTTTTTTTTATTGATTTCTTTGATGTTGTAGTCAAAAAATTAAATTAAGTTTAAAATATGTTGTTTGATAAATTAATTTTTACTCCAACTTCTTTGAAATTGATTGATTGGTAAAAATGTTAATTTTTTTAATTTTTTTAATTTTTTATTCAAATAGAACAGTATTATTTTTCTATATAAATGATTATAATAATTGTAAAGAAAAATAAATTAAAAATTTTATTTAGGGAACTTGTATTTTACTAATTTTTAAGCTTTTTTTGAATATTTTATTAAGTTTTACTATTTAAATTTATAATTATCTTTCCACATATATACCTTTTTTCTCATATGTTCCCCCGTCCTCTCTGTATCACTCTCTCTTCACATATCAGATCACCATTGTCGACGTTGCTGTTGCTGCCTTCGCTCTTGCTACTCGCTACTGCGTGAGCCAGATTTTAACCACTGTTGGTCTTGTTGCTCCGCCACGCTGAATCAGGTCTTAACCATCGTGGTCTTGTTGTCGTTTACCGTCGTCGTTGCCTCGTGACTTTGTTTGTGTAAATCTAGGCACATTCATCCACTCATAGCTATCTCTTTCGAATTTAACATCATGTGCATCGAAATCATTCTCGTCGGCATCCCCGTTCGCGGCGGAGTCTGCGACGAACCATACTATATGTGTGGTTGTGTGTGTCGCACCTAGACTGTGTGTGGCTCTCTCTCATGACTATCTCTCTCGGATTTAACATCATGTGCATCGAAATCATTCTCGTCGGCATCCTCGTTCGCGGCGAACCAAACTGTGTGGGGCTATGTGCGTCGCACCTAGACTCTGTGTGTGTGTGTGTGTGTGTGTGTGTGTGTGTGTGGTGGTCTCGTCTGATATCTCATTTTTTAGGACCCGTTTCGTAACGTTTACAATTTTCTGTTTTTTGTTTACAAAAAATAAAAAACATGTTTTTGTTTATTTTTATAAAAAAACAAAGACAAAAACATATTTGGTAACATAAATGTTTGAAAAATAATAATTGAAGATTACAGATAAATCCAATCAAAACTTGTTTACAAAACAAGTGAAAATACATTTTTTGTTTCTTAAAATTTTGTAAATTTTAAAAACTGTTTACAGTTTTTTGAAAACAAAAATAATTAATCAAATATGTTTTTGTTTACAGTTTACAAAAAATTTTAAAATAAAAATAAAAAACAGAAAACATAAATGTTACCAAACGACATCTTAGTGTTGGTGGTTGTGGCCTGGTGGTAGTATGTCTGATGTCTCATTTCAAAAATAATGATACATTTATAGTTATACAAATAAAATATCTTATTTGTTAAAAAATAATGAGATATTTACACATTCACATACACATTAATGTCTGATGTCTCATTTCAAAAATGTCTCATTTTGAAAAATGAAACATTTGTTATGAAAAATGTCTTATTTGTTCAGGAAATATCTTGAGGCATTTAATAACAAATGAGACATTTGATAACAATATTTTATTTTCATATCCAGAATCAGAATGAAACATTTATAACAAATGAAACATTTTAAATCTAGAACGAGAATTTCTTGATTTCTTATCTATTTCGGACTAATCTGGTGGTGGTGGCAGTAGAGAGTAGTGGCGATATGGTGGTGGCGATGTTGGTGGTGGTGGTGGTGATGGGGAGTTGCGGTGGTGGTGGTGGTAGTGTTGGTGGCGGCGGCGGTGGCAGTAGTGTTGGCAGCAGCAATGGTGGTGTTGGCGACGGCGGTGGTGATAGCAGTGGTGGTGGTGGTGGTGATGAGGAGTGGTGTTCGCGGTGGTGAGAATTGTATATTATATTATGGGTAATTTTAGTATAAAAAATATATAATATGACTTAATGGAAGAATATAATTCTTAGGTAGGAGTTATTGAAATACAAAATACCTAAATGAGGCTTAGCCTAAAATTACCCTAATTATAAATAGTTGGCATTGATAGTAAATAAGTTATTAAATATAGGTATTATTGTTTTTTAGAATAAAGTGGGATTTTAAATAAAGTATTCTAGTGTTTAGTGTTTTGAATTGTCTCTATGATTTTTTAGTTTTTTTCTTGTTTTTTTATCAAATAACCTATGTGTAATCGTTTTAGCTTTTTGGCTAAAAAAATCTAAAAGGATTATATTAATCACCACCAATTGAAAGAGCGGGGATAATGAGTAAAAAATATATAAATATTTATGTGAAGTATATTGATATTTGTAAAAATAACAAATCTTACCTCTAAAAATATATTGATATTAAAAATTTTGTCTCTATTATCCTATTATGCACTATTCTCTGGTCAATTGTTAGCATATCTCTCTCCTTTTTATTTTTTTTAAAAGTATGTTTTTAAACTTTTTTTTTTGCATTAATAATTGTGTCCAAGTGTTTGTGTTGATTTTGTTTTTGCTTATTGATTATGGGAAAAAAATAATTTTTAAAAATTAAAAACAACGATTTTTTTTAGATCTCTATTATGGTGTTTTTAGCATTTTATTTTCAGTAATTAATTCTTTGTTTTTTTTTTATGTTTTAGGATATCCGAGTTAGTTTACTCGTACTTCGACTAATCTTTAGAAAATCAATTTTACCGTTCACTTAGCAAGGATTCAATTAAAACCGAAGTTTTATCTCATATAAACTTAGTCCCAAAATATTAGTACGACGTAAAAAAATTTTAAACCTATAATCTTAGAAGGAACCCCAAAACTTCAAGCAAACCCGTTGGTGTCAGTAATTAACTTTTTACTATAAGTTAATTCGTGATAAATACTCGCACAGCCTTTCACAAAAATGATTTGTGACTTTTTTCGTTAGTAATTAAATTGGATATATTGTTTTGATATGAAATGTTTTGATTTACTATTTTCGTGGTACTACTCACATAATACTATTATGTTTCTTTATTTTATTTAAAAAATTAAAAACTTAACATTTTATTTGACAAAAGAATTTTAAAAAATTTATAAAAGTCCAAAAGATAAATTAAAACACCAATTTTTAGGATATCATAATTAAATTTTCACTCTATTCGGAAAGATAATAATATTCTTACTTGATCTTGGAGTCAATTTAAAATGGGACACTTTCTTTTTGAGATTTATATTTAGAGATGATAATTTTTTCTGCATGTTCTTGTCCCATTTTGAATTGATTTTTTTCGCCTTTGATAGTAAACAGAGTGAGGACAATATTTGCTTTTTTCACCCGATTTCTCCCACTCTGTTCTCGATTACATAAAATAAATATTTTTTAAAAATATTAATACATGTATAAAATATATATTTTATAAAATATTATAAGTCTAAAATATTAAAATATTATATTTATATCTAATTTTTTTATATTTTTTATATTTTATATTTTTAGTTATATTAATTCATCAACTGTTATTTTTTATTCATTATATTATTTATAATTTTCATTAATATTATTCTTTTAAACCTTAAAATTTATACCCAAAATATCTCTATTCCCGTCACGTTCTCCGCTACTTTCTCACTATTTTCTCCCTTCCCCGCCCCGATCAAATGGAAATAAGAGAGCTCATTTCCAATTCCATCCCGTCCAATTGTCATCCCTATTTAGATTGTTGGTATTTATTTTATTAGACCCACTTAAAAAACTCACACAATACTTTTTTTGATTACAAGGGGGAGGAGAAGTTACCGGGGTTTGAACCGCGGTTGGGTGAGGGTCCTATTGAGCACCAGGCACTTGGGCTAGGAACTTCCTGTTGTTTTTAGGAGATAAATCAACGCCAAAATAAATACATGCTCGGTGATCCAGAAAATACATCTTTATTTATTTTCAACAAATTAAAATAATCTGATAGTACAGGAAATTGAAATAACAGAAATAACATAAATGGAATGAATGGAATTT
>JAULJZ010212937.1:0-18492 GCA_032270985.1 Heliamphora pulchella | reverse complement strand
TATATATATCTCCCATTTTATTTATTTTTATTTATTTTTCTCCTCTCCTCCACACTCGGGCACCACCCACACCTTCAGCCACCACTGGAGACCACCACCACCATCTCCAGACAGCCATTGAGACCCCAGAAACTATTTAAAACCGCCACAGATAGCCGCAACTGTGACCATCTTTAAATAAATTTTATTTTCATAAATGGTACTCACACAACTATAACTGTACACGCCATTGTTCCTACATCGCCAGCATTCACCACCCTTAACGCCACTACCACTAGTGAACGGTTTTGATTCTCAAAAAACTATCTCGATTGACCTGAACCCGAATAAAACAATAGTTGTCACCTTTATTTATTTATTATTATTCTTGTTATCTGTATGCATTCGGCTATCATAATACATGTTATCATCAATGTTCATTACCCTAATGATGACTTAAGGCCGCTATTAAACGGCTTCAATCGCCGATTACTCTAGCGAATTCAAACCATAGAATTACTATTTTGTAAACTTTTGAAAAAAAAAAGGGAAAAGAACAGTTTTTTTGTTTACGGGTGGTAGTTGCAGTAAAACATAATATTAGTTTTAATAAGAAAATATAATTTTTGTATAAAATTTAATATGTATATATTTTTTAATAAAAGTTGAGATAAATAAAAAGTTTATATTTTCTTGAAAATAATCAGAATATTTTGGTTAGTTTTAATATTTTAATAAGAATTAAATTTTGAAAGATAATGTTTTGATTAATTTCTACTTGAGAATTTTAAATCATAAATAGCTTTAATTGTCAAAAAATTCTAAAATTTCATCAAAGATAAGTGTCTTACACTTACGTAGAGGTTTGGTTTCTTGCTAGGCACCGAAAATTTGTTACCAGAGGATTAGGAAGTGGGATCGAAAACGAGAAGATAGTTTTATCGCACTTAAGACGAGGTGAGAGTGCTTAAATATTATTTTGAACAGAAATGCACAAATTATGCTTTAAATTTGTGTTATATCCATGTTTTAAAACATAAAAAATTATGATATCATGATTTTTTATTCAAATGTCTTAGTGCTTTCTCTAAATATGCTATCTGCACTTTTTACAAAGTATGAGTATGCGAAATGAAAGTTTTTAGTAATATTATACTGTTTCAAAGTGACAAGTTACAAGAGTTTTCACCCTTTTATATCTCGTTAGGGGAGATTGCCTAATTATGGATGTTGTTTGTCCATATGGGGGAGGTTTTCCGTTAAGCGAGAATTTTTGCTTTAAAGACTTTGTGGGCTAAGTCCCGGGTTATAGCACATACCACTTGTGTTTGGTGGAGAGTGGCCCTCATTCCACCACGTTGCTGTCCGTGTATTGAGAATTGAGATTACGGTACCGTCAGAACTCCAGGTCGTGCGGTTGGCGACTACTTGGACATTGTTGGGTATGAGTTGTGAGTATGACAGCTTTATGTTGAATTGTAACAGTTATGCCAAAAAATTTTACTTTTGATTTACGGGACAGTGAATTCAATAAATTGTGACTGATGAGCCTAAATGATACTTTTGCAAAGCATTTGAAAGTTTTTATAATTTATGAGATGTTGTGAAAAGTAAATATTGTATTTTACATCTCTGGTGAAAAACATGATGTTTTAGTAACCCTAACTAAAATGACTTTTTTTTGTCTTGTTCATTATAATATTAAATGCACTCTGCTGTAACCGTTGTGGTTGCAGATCGCAGGGATGGCTAGAGTTGGTCCATCACAGTTGTTGGGTACATAAACTCAAGATCGTAGTCAATTGTCTTTTGCTTAAATCTTTAGTAATCAGGACTTGAAGTGTGAGGTTTTTGTTAAGTATATATTTCAGTTTGAATGTATGAAAAAAAAAACGTATCAGTAGCATGCACAGTTATTTTGGTTCCTATAAATAAATAATTCCAGTTTGATTAGTATAAATACTCTTTTGATTGCTATAAATAATATCGATTTTTAGCCCCTAGAAAGAGGATGTGACACTAAAGGTGAATTTTATAATCCGATAGTCAAAAAAGTTATGTGGATGGTCTTAAAGAATTTTTGAAAAAGTCAATTAAATATAATTGTCAGTAATTTAATTTAATCAGTGGGTATCTGTAATTTTAATGTGGTGAGAATAAATAAGCATTTAATAACATGAACTCAAATATTATGGTTTTGAGAATAAGACTGGGAGTGCAATAATAATTCTTTAGTGGAATGAATTATAATTTATATTTTTATAAAATTGCTTCTAGGTTGAGACAGAATTTTATAATTACATTGGAAGTCCATGTTTTATTTATTTCACATGTCCCTATTGTGGCCTATTTATATACTGTTATAAAACCTGATACAATAATTCATTATTATTTAGTCAGTGATTAGGTGGTTAGGATTTTCACGTTCTCTGAAAGTTTCTGGGTTTTAATATTAAGAGATTGTTTTTATGTACTGTTCTTTAGAAGGAATTTAATTTTTGTTTCTAGATTTGTTAAACATGGATATTCGATTTATTTTAATAACTCTATAGTTAATAAGAATAATAAACGGTTTATCTATTTTGGTACGTAGATGGATGATATTTATGTTATTACTCCAATTTTTTTTACATTGCAATTGAATGAATTGAATAATATATTTAATTCATCATTTAAGAGAAATGAACCTTCTTTAATGAACTAAATGTATTTTTGGCACTTACGCCTAGATCATATTAATGAACTTACTTTAATGAACCAAATGTATCTTTGACACTTATGTCTAGGTCATATTAATCTAGAAAGAATAAAATAAACTAGTTGAAGATGGACCTTTGAGTTCATTGAAAGTTGGGTTGTTCAAAAATCTACCTAACCCTCCCAACCACCCCGCATCAGCCCACACCGCACCGACCCAAGCAAATTAAAAGAAAAGGATAAGGCAAATTGGGCAGTTGAGAAAGAGATCACAATGGTCGGTTAATGGTGGCGGTTTTAATCACTTCCACTCATTATTCAATCGACTCGTCCGCGTATAATACTTATTACTTAATTATTTTTTATTTTATTATTAATTTATAATTCATAACTTCTAACCTAATCAATATTCCGTAAGGCATAAATAAAAAAAAATTAAAACTTATAGGTCTCAATATCTCATACCAAAATATCTTTATAATTTTTTAACCCCAAAATGTTTTTAATTTCTAATTTTCTATAATAGTGAGTCAGTGGCTTTGTGAGCTACTGACCTATGCTTATTTATTTTTTTAATCTTTTATTTGGTGTTTATTACCTTATATCATGAATGTAGTATGTTTGTTTTTGTTAGTACTCTAATGTATTGTTAAAATATTTTTTTGAATCTTTACATGAATATTTTGGTTAAACTGATGTAGTCTCTATTTTGATCTCGAATTAATGGATATTTTAATAAAATATTTATTTAATTTTTGAACCTCCAATCCGCCATTGCAAAATCGCCCAAAAAATAACTAATTCGCCGATTTTATAAAGCGGGTGATTCGACAGTGGATTGAAATTTTTTATACCTCCATAAATGGTCTAGTTAATGAATTTTCATTCAATTCGCACCGCACCGACCCGCGTACACCCCTAATTAGAAGTGGAGGCACTTTCAAATTGTGAATCCTGCTTGAAGGGTAAGATGACCATGAGGTCGTTTTTGACTAAAGACTATAGAGCTAAAAAATCGTTAGAACTGGTTCACACTGACTTATGTGAACCTATCACTATCCGAGCTTGAGGAGGATTTGAGTATTTGTTATTTTTATTGACGATTATTCAAGGTATAGATACATTTAGTTGATGCACTGTAAGTCTGAATATTTTTAGAAATTCAAAGTATTTAAGGCAGAAGTAGAGAAACGTTTGAAAAAATGTATGAAGACACTTCGGTCTGACTATGGTGGCTTATTGCCTCTTTGGAGAGTTTAGAGACTATTTGTCAGAGGAGGGAATTACATTCCTATTGACTGCATCGGTACTCCACAACAGAATGGTATAGCGAAAAGATTGAATGGGACTCTTATAGAGATGATAAGGTCTATGATGAGTTTTCGGACTTACCCGATTTATTTTGAGAATTTGCATTAAAGACAACAGCTTATATTCTGAACTTGGTACCATCTAAATCAGTACCTTCTACTCCCACAAAATTATGGATCGAACACAAGCCTTACCCGATTTATTTTGAGAATTTGCATTAAAGACAACAGTTTTTATTCTGAACTTGTACCATCTAAGTCAGTATCTTCTACTCTCACAAAATTGTGGATCAAACACAAGCCTAGTCTAAGACATATTCGAATTTGGAGTGTCCAGCACACGTGCTAAAAGGAAAAACGGATACGTTAAAACCAAAAACAAAAATATGTTTCTTTGTTGGATATTCCAAGGGAACGATGGGAGGTTTATTTTATAATGTTAAGAATCAGAAGGTCATTGTCAGTGCAAATATCCGATTCTTGAAAGAGGATTATATAATAGACCACAAGTTCAAGAGTAGAATTGACTTAGAGGAGGTGAGAGAAAATACCAACAGCGCGGTAGAAGCGCCACGAAAAAGTGTTATCGATATCCCATTGTCTCGTCGTAGTAGAAAGATTTATTGGGACATGTGTAGACCTGAACCAGATAAAAGTGCTACCATTAACATGTCGATTTCACAACCAGAAGAGTATGTGGGTAATGGTGTATAGGGTTCAGAATCAGCACAGCGTGTCACTTCTAGTACACAGACGCAGGTAATGCCTCGGCGTAGTAGGAGGATTGTTCGTTAACTCGATCGGTATATGTTTTTAGGAGAGTTTTTTCGATAGAATCTCGAAAGAACTGGATACTAAACTATGTAACTACAATGAAGCACTCCGAGATAAATATGCAGAGTTATGGCAAAAGACTATAAATTTAGAGATGGAGTCTATGTACTATAATCAAATTTGAAAACTTGTAGAACCACCCGAAAGGATGAAACCCATCAGATGCGAGTGGATCTATAAGAAGAAGACATGAGTTGATGGTAATATGAAAATCAAAGCTAGGCTTATTGTAAAAGGGTTTACTTAGAAAGAAATGATCGATTATGAGGAGATCTTTTTGCCTGTAGTCATGTTTAAGTCTATCCGAATTCTCTCATCCATTGCGTCCCATTTTGATTATGAAATTTGGTAAATAGACGTTAAGAGAGCTTTCATTAATAAAAATTTGGGCGAATGTATCTAAATGGTACAACCAGATTGTAAGACCCTGACCCATTTTCTTTTTTGGTGTTTTTCGACATGTGTTTTTCGTTTTTGGTTTTGCATGTTTAATGCGTTTTGATGCATGATCGGGGTTAGATATGCATGCGAGGTTGGTTCCCGGGGCTGTGGGATGTTGCAGTGCAAATTTTGAGGAATTAAAAAAAAGATATTTTGAAGGCTTATAAATATCTGGAGTTAGATATTTTCAAAATTTTTCCAGTAAGTTTCCTCTTTCTGTCTGCTTTCTCTCTACTTTCTCGGGAGCCCGGGGCTCAATTTTCGACAATCAGACTGTGGATCCTTGCTATTGGCATCGTGGTCTACGCAACCATCCGGACGGATTTTTATTCTGGTGAAGCTTAGTTTTGCACGTGGTTTGAGGTGTCAAGTTTTTAACTTACCGAGGTAGGATCCTAAACTGTCATGTCTTATAAGGGTGCTACGTGTAATCGTGCGTGTTTTTAACGATTAAATTGCTGTAGATCTAATTTTGTACCTAGTTGGATTTTTGGGTATAAAATCATTTTTCAGCAATTTCGTTGGATGGAATCGATTGTCGAGTGTTTCTTTCGTGATTTTGGTGTTAGGCTTGGGCGTGTGGATATTCGAGGGTGTTGGATGGAAGTTTCGAGGTGTTGATTAGAGGTTTTGGAGGCTAAAACTGTAGCTTAAAATCGATTCTCGTGGAAGGTCAGTCGACTGGATCATCTTGTTCGGAGGTTAGTCGACTGACACGGTTCGGGTCGGATTTTTCTTGCTTTCCAGCATGTTTTTAGTCAACTGGGCATGGGGGCCAGTCGACTGGGGTTCTGTGTGGGCGTTTGGTGTTCGTTTAGGTGGTTTGGGTTGGTTTCTTGGATTTTAATTTGGTTTCAATGGTATTCAATTGGTTAGTTATGGGATTAATTAATTGAAATACTGTTGGATTTCTTTTGGTGTTTGGTTGGTCGGGTAGTGATTTTGGGGGTTGTGTCGTGGCCTTAGGTGTTTTTGTGGTGCCATCCTCAGGTGTGGCGTGCATTGTTAGTTTTGGGTGTTGTGACACGGTTATGTGACGTGCTAGTTATGTGCGGGACGTGTGGGTCCGTGGTTCGGTTTAAAGGTGCGTTTGGTAAGAACCGTTCTGTGGAAAGTTCAGGTGTTGGCTTTCGGGTTAGGTGTTAGTTGTCCCAGTGTGTGGACGGGTCCCAGTATGTGGTTCAGGTGATGTTTCGACGGGTGACATCGTGATGTATTGTTATACATGGTTATGTGCATTTATAACTGTTTATTTATGTATGAATTATGTAAGTGAAATATATAGTTTTGGTATCGTTACGTGTAACGTGGTTTATGCTTTAAAATACAGAGTTTTATAGGCATGTATGTGTGGATTATGAGGAATAGATGCATGTGATATTTGTTGTATAAGTTGCAAGTGTTATGTGAGATGCATGTGTAGCATGTGGCGTGGTTTGTGAAACGTAGTGATAGTACGTGATTTTATGTATTTAAATTTTGGTTAAGTTATGCGTAGGTGTATGGAATGGGATAGGTGAACATGTGGTTATGTGAATTTTTGCTCTGGCTAACGGGATATTCGATGGGGCTACAGTCCTTCGGCGAGAGGCCGAACAGATTACGTTGGGACTACGGTCCTTTGATGAGAGTTCGAGAAGAAGCGTTGGGGCTACGGTCCCTCGGTGTGAGGCCAAGAAGAGGTATTTTATAGGGCTACGGTCCCTCAGCGTGAGGCCTAGAAGAATGCATTGGCGGGGCTGCGATCCCTCGGGTTCGCCCGAGAAGTTACATGGATTGCATGAACTGCATTGTGGGACGGATTGACCAATTTTTAAATTATTTTTAAGAGTCGTGTGAATCGCGATCTAAAAACCATTTTCAATTGTTTTCAAGGCTCCTATGAGTCAGTCAAATGATGGTTATTATCATCGCTTTTCGTTTACATGTGAAAATTATTTTAAAGGCTTGAAAGAGAGTCTAGAATCGCACCTCGTTTTCCTAGCATATTTAGTTTATATTACATATGTTGTCTAGTATCTGCTGAGTTTTGACTAACGGTGTGGAATTTTTTTTTCAGGTACCGGTCATGCAGGTTGATCCGAAATTTGCTGGAGTGGAGGAAGAGCTGTAGTCTTCCTTTTTGTTCTTTCTGTTACATGTATGTTGTAAGATATTTTTTCAGTGTTGGAACCGTGTAATGTATGCCGTTTGGCAATTATATACAATGCATGTATGGTTTAATTTGAGAGTGTATTCTCGGATTGGTTGTTTGAAGATGTTTCACGTGACCCAAAGTTTGGGGCGTGATAGATTGGTATCAGAGCTCTGGGCTTGAATACCTAAGAGCCATGGGAAGAGAGTGTATCCCGTGTGAGGTTGATTACGTATGCTTGATTACATGTGTTTAGACGCTTTAATAACATGAACGTGTTGACATGTTAAGTATGTGAATGATGTGTCTATGTGAGCATGGGGGTTAAATCTTAGGAGTGATAGTCTTGTCTTTAGGCGTTTGGGTTAACAAACTTGGGAGCCAAGTTAGAAACGCGTTTAGCTGACATGATTTCTAGCAGAAAATTTTAGTAGGTTATCTAGATTAATGTGTCATTCTTACTGGTTCTCCTTGGTATGTGGGGTTGTTTTGCATGAACCTATGTGCTTATGTGTTAGCATGCTTATGTGCTTTATGCTATGTGCTGCATCTCATGTTCTGTCTTTTTCATATAGACGCGATGTCTGCGAGGAGAGAGCGAGGCCGTGGCCGTGGTGTTGGCCAAGGGGATATTCCTATCCCTGATGTTGGGGATGCAATTGCTCCCCAAGGACCGTGTGAAGCCTTAGAGTTGCTGCGTGCGATGGTAGGTGCCATCGGTCAGCTAGTTGAGGTTGTTGAGGGAGAGAGTAGAATCCTGCAAGGTGGTGGAGGTACTCAGTTTCAGGGGCGTAGGGACAAATGCCGGAGGTTGTCTGGTTTAAGTTCACGTTTTGTGGGATCACATCAGTAGCAGTTTCCTGTATCAGTACTAGTTGTGGCTTCATCTGGGAGGCCAGAGCAGAGGGAGTTGATCTGCTATCGGTATAAACAACCAGGGCATCGTGTGTTGGGGTTCCCACAAAGGAAGCAGTTCTGGGGTTCAGTACCAGTACAGCTGCAAGGGAAAGTTAGATGTTATCGGTGTGGATAGCCGGGGCATCGTTTGCAAGAGTGCTCGCAGCCGAGATAGTTGTTACAAGGGAGAGGTCCGTCGATTTGTTTTGGGTGTCATTAGCCGAGACACATTCGTAGGAATTGTCCCCAGAGAGGCAGTATGTCTAGCACGGTGGACATGCCAGTGGGTTCGTTGGTGCAGGATCAGTAGCAGCATTCTGCAGTACTGATATCCAGGATTACAGGTTGGGGTACTTCAGTTCAGATTCCAGATGGGTAGCCCGGATTGACACAAGGCCGAGTGTATGTCCTTAACGCTCCCAGTTCTTCGAGGGCACCAGTCATGCATGATGATGCCGATATTCCTTCAGTGAGCAAAGGTACTTTCTGAGTCTGCAGGCTTTGGGCCAGTTCTTCATTATATCTGTTTGGGAGTTGGTGATGATTCCGCGGGTGGGGTGCTGTGTTGAGGCAGCGGTTAGTGAGGATGTGAGGTTGGAGTGAGTTGTAGATCCCAAGTCTTTGAGATAGTTGGTCATTGTTTAGAATGCCTGACCTTGTTTGACTATATCCTAAGAACGGTTTGGCTAACCATCTCGCGTGCCAGTGTCGATTGCGATCGATGGGGTTGTTTCTTTTGACCTTATATAGAATTTTGGGGGCGAAATTCCTTTAAAGGGTAGAGTTGTGAGACCCTGACCCGTTTTTTTTTCGGAGTTTTTCGACGCGTGTTTTTCGTTTTCGATTTTGCATGTTTAATGCATTTTGATGCATGATTGGGGTTAGATATGCATGCGGGGTTGGTTCCTGGGGCTGTGGGAAGTTGCGGTGGGAATTTTAAAAAATTTCAAAAAAAAAGTTATTTTGGAGGCCTATAAATATGTGGAGTTAGATATTTTCAAAAGATATTTTTAAAACTTCTCCAGTATGTTTCCTTTTTTCCTCTGCCTTCTCTTTAAATTCTCGGGGGGTCGAAGCTTGGTTTTTGACGAACAGACTGCTAATCTTTGCTATTGTCGTCATGGTCTACGCATCCATCCGGACGAATTTTCATTTCGGTGAAGCTCGATTTTGCACGTGATTCGAGACGTCGAGTTTTTAACTCACCGAGGTAGGATCCTAGACTCTCATGTCTTATAAGGGTGCTACGTGTAATCGTGTGTGTTTTTAACGGTTAAATTGCTGTAGATTTGATTTTGTACCAAGTTGGATTTTTGGGTTTAAAATGCATTTTTTGGCGATTTCGGTGGATGGAATCGGGTGTCGGGTGTTTTTTTTTGTGGTTTTGGTGTTAGGTTTGGGCGTGTGGATGTCCGAGGGTATTGGATGGGAGTTTTGAGGCGTTGATTCGAGGTTTTGGAGGCTAAAACTGTAGCTTAAAATCGGTTCCCGTGGGAGGTCAGTCGACAGGACTTGGGAGGTCAGTCGACTGACATGGTTCGGGTTGGGTTTTTCTTGCTTTCTAGCATGTTTTCAGTCGACTGGGCGTGGGGGACAGTCGACTGAGGTCCTGTGTGGGCGTTTGGTGTTTGTTTCGGTGGTTTGGGTTGGTTTCTTGGTTTCCGATTAGGTTTCAATGGTATTCAATTGATTAATTATGGAATTAATTAATTGGAATACTATTGGATTCCTTTCGGGGTTTGGTTGGTCTGGTTGTGATTTTGGGGGTCGTGTTGTGGCCTCGAGTGTTTTTGTGGTGCGATCCTCGGGTGTGACGTGCATTGTTAGTTTTAGGTGTTGTGGCACAGTTGTGTGACGTGCTAGTTATGTGCGGGACGTGTGGGACCGTGGTTCGGTTTAAAGGTGGGTTTGGTAAGAACCGTTATGTGGGAGGTTCGTGTGTTGGCTTCCGGGTTAGCTGTTGGTTGTCCCGGTGTGTGGATGGGTCATTCGGGTGATGTTTCGATGGGTGGCATCGTGATGTATTGTTATACATGATTATGTGCATTTATAACTATTTATTTATGTACGGATTATGTAAGTGGATTACATGATTTCGGTTTCATTACGTGTAACGTGGTTTATACTTTAAAACACAGAGTTCTATAGGCATGTATGTGTGGATTATGAGGAACAAATGCTTGTGATGCATGTTGCATGAGTTGCAAGTGTTGTGTGAGTCGCGTGTGTAGTATGTGGCATGGTTTTGTGAAACGTAGTGATAGTACGCTATTTTATGCATTTAAATCTTGGTTAGGTTATGCATAGGTGTCTGGAATGGGATAGGTGAACCTGTGGTTACGTGAATGTTAGCTTTGGCTAACGGGATATTCGGTGGGGCTACGGTCCTTCGGCGTGATGCCGAGAAGATATATTCGGTTGGGGCTACGGCCCTTCGGCGAGAGACCGAGAAGATTACGTTGGGACTACGGTCCTTCAGCGAGAGGCCGAGAAGAAGCGTTGGGGCTACGGTCCCTCGGGGTGTGGCCGAGAAGGGGTATTCGGTGGGGCTACGGTCCTTCGGTGTGAGGCCGAGAAGAAAGCATTGGCGGGGCTGCGGTCCCTCGGGTTCAGCTTGAGAAGTTACATAGATGGACCAATTTTCAAATAATTTTTAAGAGTCGTGTGAATCGCGATTTAAAAATAGTTGTCAATTATTTTCAAGGCTCGTGTGAGTGAGTCAAATGATGGTTACTATACTCGCTGTCCCGTTTACATGTGAAAATTATTTTAAAGGCTTGAAAGAGAGTCTAAAATTGCATCTCGTTTTCCTTGCATGTTTAGATTATATTGCATATGTTGTCTAGTATTTGCTGAGCAAAGTTCACGGTGTGAGATTTATTTTTTTCTTCAGTTACCGGTCACGCAGGTTGATCTGGGATTTGCTGGAGAGATGGAAGAGCAGTAGTCTTCCTTTTTATTTTTTCTGTTACATGTATATTGTAACATATTTTTTCGGTGTTGGAACTCTGTAATGTAATCTATTTGGCGATTTTAAACAATGTATGTATGGTTTAATTTGAGAGTGTATTCTTGGATTAGTTGTTTGTGCGTGTTTCACGTGACCCAGAGTTTGGGGCGTGACAGATGGTTTCATAGTAAATCGTCAGGATCACATGTTGTACAAGTTAAAAAGATCCATTTGTGGGCTTAAATAGGCATCTAGATCTTAGAATACTCGATTTGATCACTCTTGTAGGTATGTAAATTTTAGTCTATCACAAATTAAGACGTGTCCCACTACCCTAAAATCTAACACAATTATTGGCAAATTTAATATTGACATGTGTTAAAGTTGTTTCAAATTTAATTTCACGGTTGATCTAATTACATGTCGCCACGTGTAAAATGATGTATTGTTTTCATATGACAAATTTTTTGCTAATTAAATTAAGCTACTTGGTACATTGGAATTATACAAGAGAAAAATAAATAATATTTTCTCTAAATTAAATTAAAAGTATATAATTATTTTTTTAAATAAATAAAAAAGTAATTATCCAACTAAATAATTATTTCTTTAAACGAAAATATAATTATTTGTTTAGATAATTATCTTTTTAAAAATAGAGATAATTGTGATATTCAATAGTTATCTCTTTAAAAAAATTAAATCAAAGAGATAATTATAAGCTTAAATAATTATCTATTTTAAATCAGTAAAATTGAGATAATTATCAAGAGTTTGAGTCTTTTTATAACTTTGACCCTTACAGTTCTATAAATCGACGTGTTCTCTACCAAAAAGGAGGTTTTACATCTGATAGTTGGAGTTATAAAGCAACCGAGGGTGAGTTCTGTAGATAAAACTTTGAAGCCCTGAAGATCTTTCTCAACGAAGTTTCATTATTTTTCGACAAACTGAGAGGATATTTCACCTTTTGATTCGGGAACACGCTGTTTAGCCCTCGAGTCAACATTTAAAGCGAAGAATCAAAAGATTTTGTTTTCTTTGATTTAGAAATTCCATCAGAGATTGTAATCCATTTGCAAATTTAATAAAAGTTTAATTTGTTCCTTTAATTTTCTGTCATGATTTTCGGACACAAAATTTATTGTTTACAAATTTCTGGCACGCTTGGTGGGACAATCTCTACCTCTCATCTTTTCTCTTCTTCAAACGCAAAATTCGCAATGGCTTCAAAAAACGACAGTTCAAAGGCTCTCCAAATCAAAGAATGTTATTCTAAGATTTCAATTGCCACAAAGACTGGTTCGGGCTCTAACACTCAAAGCACGGTCCAATATCTCGAAACTAGGAAAAAGCTGTGGGTCAAACACTCTTGCAAGCCCCACTGCTGGCAAATCTAATTCCAATTTTTGGTTCAAATAAAGAAGATGTTATTCTGCAGGCAAACGAGGAAGTAGATGTGACCACTGAAAAGACGTTTTCTCACCATTCTCTGTCTCAAGATTCAGCCTCAGCTACTAAAGATTATCTGGGGGAAGAAGAAGAAACAGATTCAAGTAGTTATGATTATTTATCTTCTCCTCCCACTCCCCAATCAAAACTCAAGTCAATTGATGTTGTTGCCATGCCAGTGATGATAACGAATTCTCTTGCCTCGGAAGAGCAGGTAGTTCTCTTGACAAAGATTGTTGAAGCACTCTGTAAAGCCATGCAAGATTGCGATATTCAAATCGCATCTATAATGAATAAAATCGAAAGTATGGGAGATTCAAGTGATGTTACTCCTAACCTTTCGAAACCTCAAGAAGCGACTAACAAGCTCTAAGTAGAACAGAAGAGTTTGCAGATATCAGCCGATAGCTCCATTCCTGTCAATCAATTGAAAGAGTTCATCTTTGGCGCCATGAAGGATAAGTACGATGAATCACCAAAATCTTCTCTTGCTTATGCTATGCCATACACTCGATAAGTCGATCAAATGAAGATGTCTTTCTGATATCAGCCACCAAAGTTTCAACAATTTGACGGCAAAGGTAATCCAAAGCAACCCATTGCCCATTTTGTGAAAACATGTAACAACGCTAGTACTGATGGAGATCTTTTGGTCAAATAGTTTGTTCGAACGCTCAAGGTCAGTTCTTTTGATTGGTATTATGTCCTCAAGCCGGTACAATTGACAGTTGGGAGCACATGAAACAAGAATTTCTCAACCGCTTCTACAGCACCCGTCGTACTGTCAGCATGATCGAGCTTACCAATTCTCACCTGTGAAAAGATGAACCTGTCATCGACTACATCAATAGGTGGAGAAGTCTGAGCCTTAACTACAAAGATAGGTTAAGTGAGACCTCTGCAATTAAAATGTGCATTTAATGTATGCATTGGGGTTTACGCTATATTTTTTAAAGAATCAAGCCAAGGACATTTGAAGAATTGGCTACTCGCACTCATGACATAGAGCTTAGTATTGCAGCAAACGGAGGTCAAGGACCACCCATCTAGGAACCCAGAAAAGGAGGGAGCAGGCAGGACACCTATAAAGTAACAAAGACTGCACATAAGGCTGATAGCAAGGAATCAATGACAGTAGTCGCTGCGCCGGTCAAGATTACTGCTAAGTAAGGGCGAAAGAAGGTGGAAAAGCTGAATCTAACCAAAAAAGGCTCACTTTGAAAGAGATGAAAGAAAAAGAGTATCTGTTTCCTAATTGTGAAGTTCCCCGAATGCTTGACGACTTGTTAAAGATGAAGATCCTTGAACTTCCAAAGATGAAACGTCTTGAAGAAGCTGAGAGAGTTCAGGACCCGAACTACTGCAAATACCACCGCCTAGTTAGCCATCCAACTCAACGATACTTCATTCCAACAGAAAAGATCATTGAATTAGCCAGCTAAGACAAGATTCTGCTAGCGGAAGAAACGAAAGTTGTAGCTACAAATCAAACTTCTATTATTGTTGCACTCACACATCCTGCTCTTCTTCAACAGAAAGTTCAAAACCTAAAAAGGTTTTTCCCCGAGTTGTCAATATGTAAGATTCAATTTGGATCATTTGATCCAATTGACATAATGACACAATTTTCTCCAGTTTAATCCTCCAAAAATGGGGGCAATCATTGTGAAGTAACAAACTTGACAAGCACAAAAGATGAAGGATTGACATTAGTGACTCGCAAGAAGAAAGGAAAATCAACCCCGTATCGTCTTCGGTTCGTGCAAGCAAAGAAGAAGAAAACAAAGCAAGCATGAGAAAGAAATATGGAAGACGTGTTAAAAGGGTAGCAAAATATTTGCAAGAAGAAAGAACACGCATTCCGATCACACTGTGGGAGTTCTTACCAGAATCAATGCGTCAAGCTATCATCCAGAATCAGCGTCATGTCGTGAACACTGAGGAATCCCTTGAGCCTAAGGAGGAAAGTGCTTTTATGTTAGAAGACATGCCAATTGAACCAGATTCTCGCACTTTCACAAATAATTGTGTTGCTAGCATGCTGACCCTCTCATTTTCAGACAAAGATTTGATACTTGGCTCAACACCACACAACCGTCCTCTTTTTGTCATGGGCTATACATGAGAGCAAAAGGTCAATATGATACTCCTAGACGGTGGGTTAGTAGTCAACATCCTGCCTCTTCGCACAATGAATGAATTAGACATCACTACAGATGAATTTTCACATAGCCGCCTAATGATCCAGGGTTTTATCAAGGAGAACAGAGAGCCATTGGAGTAATTCGTCTGGAGTTGCTAATTGATGAATTGACATTAAGTGCATTGCTTCATGTCATTGACGTTAAGACTTCCTACAATATGTTGCTAGGACGACCGTGGCTCCATGAAAATGGCATTGTTCCATCAGCCCTTCACCAATGCTTCAAATATTGTCAGAATGGTGTTGTAAAAAGGGTGATAGCTGACGAGAAACCTTTCACTAAGACCGAGTCACACTTTATTGATGCTAAATTCTATTTAGCAAATATCGTGGTGAAAAAACTACAGCTAATAGTTTCCTCATCAAGTCAAAAGTTTCACAAGGACACTGACCACCAAGGCAATAAGAATGATGCTTTCACTCGTAAAAAGGAGGAGGATGGCCAAAATTTCAAAAGCCAGGTTGATGATGAAACGAAAACGAAGAAGATTACTCTTGTGCTTTGTTATGCACTAAAGTCAAAGAAAAGTGAAAATCCAAGAATGAAAGGCCTAACCCTTCCGATTGCTAGCCTAAAAGAAACAAGAATTTTCTCGCCACTATAAGGGTTTATTCGACCGACTTAAGGTCCTAAAGTAGAGCATGGTGATTTTCCTTCAAAGCGGACCGAAGAAGACTTTGATCCAAATGTCTACAAACTTTTGGCAATGGCTTGACATAACTTTCAAAACTTGTCTACTTTGGAGAAGCTCTTACCTAAAGTAACTGGTGAAAAGGTTCATGGTTTAAATTCAACCCATAGAATGCTTATAGATAAAAGGGATACGCTGTCCAGAATCCCAAAGAAGGCCTCGGGTATACTTTATCAGCTCTTGTACATCTTGTCATGAAAAAATCAAATACTCAATACATTACTACTGATAAAAATGAAAGTGATGGATCAATCTCAGAAAACACTTCTATCTTCGATCGCTTAGGTGGTATAGATAAAGAAGGGTTAGCTTCTCATTTAGAAGATAGACCATCTTTCTTTGATCGTTTGGGCGATGCGAAAGCAAAAGGTGCAATCTTCGATAAAGACAGTGTGCCAATAAGAGAGAAACCATCGGTCTTCAATCGTTTGAGAGATACAAAAGCAAAAAACTCTATTTTTGATCGATTAGGGCATCAAATGAAGTTTCTACCAAAGATAATTTGAACAAATTCGCTCACAATAGATTGGGAGTTTCACAAAGTGATAATAAGTTGATCTCTAAGCTGCACGAAGAAACTCTGATTTTGAGAGATGACAAAGATATCCAAAGTAAAATACATTCTCGTATGAAACGACGATCCACTCTAATCGTAGAGGTCGACGAAGTACTGAAAGTAAGGCGACAAACAGTGGTAGTCACGAGAAGCTCTCATGATGAATATAACAATCCTTTCAAGAAGGAGGAAATCATTGCGTCTTGCTATATCATTGCAAGCACTAACGAAGTTCAAATAGAGGAAGATGGTGAAGATGTTCCCCTTGGGTTTGAAGAAGGCATTAAATCTACTGTTAACGACCTTAAAGAAATCGATTTGGGCTCACCAGATAACCCAAAACCAATTTACATTAGTGCTCTTTTGACGCCAAAGGAAAAAAGGTCTTATGTCAAGCTCCATCATGAGTACAGAGATGTCTTTGCCTGAAGCTATAAATAAAATGCTAGGATTAGATCCTAAGGTAGCTGTTCATCATCTGGCAATAAAGCATGGAGTTCGACCGATCAAACAAGCTCAACGACGATTTCGACCAGAACTCATACCCAAAATTGAAGTAGAAGTTAATAAGCTTATTGAGGCCGGCTTCATTCGAGAAGACAAGTACCCAACATGGATTTCAAGCATTGTTTCTGTCAAAATGAAAAATGGACAAATTCGAATTTGCGTCGACTTCCAAGACCTCAGCAATGCATGTCTCAAGGATGACTTTCCACTTCTAATAACTGAGCTCATGGTTGACACTACCACTGGACATGTAGCTTTATCCTTCATGAATGGCTCTTTAGGTTACAATCAAAGTCGTATGGCACCACGAGATGAGGAGTTCACTGCTTTTCGTACACCGAAAGGTATATATTATTATACAGTGATGCCCTTTGGATTGAAGAATGCTGGTGCTACTTACCAGAGGGTAATGCAGAAGATCTTTGATGATATGCTCCACAAGAATGTCGAGCATTACGTTGATGATTTCGTAGTAAAGATTAGAAAGTGAGATCATCGTCTTTAGGATCTGAGAACAATATTCAAACGGTTGCGTAAATACCAACTCAAGATGAATCCCTTAAAGTGTGCATTTGGCATTACATCTGGAAAGTTTCTTGGTTTCATTGTACGACATCGTGGTATAGAGATTGACCATACTAAAATTGATATAATTCTGAAGATGCCCGAGCCTCGAAACATTCACGAGCTTAAAAGTTTACAAGGACGATTAGCTTACCTTCGCCGGTTCATATCAAACCTGGCAGGTCGTTGCCAACTATTCAGTCACCTCATGAAGAAGGGGATTCCTTTCTAATGGGATGAGTCTTACAGTAATGCTTTTAAAAGTATCAAGACTTATTTGACAAAATCTCCTGTTTTGACTGCTCCTATTCCCTAACAACCACTCATCTTGTATATTACTGTGCAAGAACGCTCAATAGGTGATCTCCTCACTCAAGAAAATGACAAAGAAAAAGGGAATGCCCTTTACTACTTGAGTAGGATGATAACTCCTAATGAGCTGAACTATTCGCCGATCGAGAAGATGTGCTTAGCATTAGTCTTTGCCATTCAAAAGCTACGCCATTATTTTCAAGCACATTCGATTCGTTTAATCTCTAAAGCCATTCTTGTCAAATACATCATGAGCAAACCAGTATTGTGTGACAGATTAGTTAGATGGTCCCTTCTTCTTCTTCAAGAATTTGAAATCATTTACGTGCCTCAAAAGCCTGTTAAGGGACAAGTCTTAACTGACTTCCTAACTGATCATCCCATCCCTGCTGATTGGGAATTATCAAAAGAGTTGCCAGATGAAGACGTACCATTCATTGAAATACAACCAGCATGGAGGATGTATTTTGATGGAGTAGCTCATCGAGATGGTGCAAGAGCTGGTATAGTATTCTTTACACCAGAAAGAGATGTGTTTTGTACGCTTTCACTCTCATGCATCGTTGTACAAATAATGAGACTGAGTACCAAGCTCTGATTCTAGGTCTGAAAATGGCCGTCGACATGAAGCAGTTGCTGCTCAAAGTAAATGGGGATTCAAAATTGATAATCAATCAAATCCTCAATACCTGTGAAGTAAGGAAACCAGAATTGGTGCCTTACCCAAATTACGCAACATGTCTAATAGAATGGCTTAGCGGTGTCACTCTTCAGCATGTGCCAAGGAATGAGAATAAGCTGGCCGATGCACTTGCAAAGCTAACATCAACTCTCTCGTTTTTGGACCAAGAGGCACAAGTACGAGTATGTCAAAGATGGGTAATCCCTCCAATTTTGGATAGTGGAGAAAATAATGAGAGAAACGTCAGCGTCATCGCAGTCTTTGAAGTTAAGAAAAAGGACT